>JAYESA010000008.1:70712201-70897293 GCA_036927795.1 Iris macrosiphon | reverse complement strand
AGGGGTTTAAGGTTCTTGAAGTCTTTGGCACTCCCTGGCCTCTTGAGTGGCGACTCCTGGGACTTAATAGCTTCTGAGAGACTGGTCCGCAGAAGTGCAGTCTGTTCCTTCTGGGATTCTACTAGTCCCTGGAACACTCCGAGTAGCTGTGCCCCATCTAGAGTAACTGCCGGAACAGATGGAGGCGGCGGGAGTGCAAGAGTTTCGGGCACATTCTGCTCAGCTGGTTCTGATGTGCCTTCTACTGTGTTTCTCGTCTGAACCATTCTGAAAGATTAAGGGATAGGAGAATCAGAATAGAATACTTGGAAATCAAAGGCGATAGGATAATTGAGCAGAAATGATATCAAGAATTGAAATAAGGACCCTATACTGTGAATGAGCTTTATCCTAAAATCCTCAATCTTGTTCCATACCCTGTCCTAGGGTATTACCCTATTTTAGGATAGGACCTGCATGGGCCACCACTAAAACGTGTCACGACCCACACCCAAAAATTCGGGCATGAGTGCGTGGGTACGTCCAGCCTACGCCGCAGTGTCGGCGGTAGTACGCTGTCTAGGGCATAATCACAGGTGATAAATCTAGCTCATTCACAATAATTAAATAGGCAAGGAAAAATAGCAGGAAAAAGAACGCTAAGATTTTATAACCAGAATATGATAATCAGATCCAGAGTTTATTACAGAACCATAGATTATATCGGGGACAAACCCGATTACTAAGATGAAAGGAAATAAACAACTAATGCTAACTACTCTGCAGGAGCAGTCTCCTGGGTGGGAACCGGCTCTGCAACTGTATCACCTGCTGGCTCATAGGGTCCATAATAGGTAGGGGCAAGGTTCTCATCATCGCCTAAACAACGGATCCAGTCAGGAAAGGAGCAAAGTACACAATGCACAACAAGATTTAAGCTAAATATTTGTGACAGGTAGAAAATAACTGACTAAGCATCATGTTGAGAATATGCGTAAGTAAATAGTGAAATTAACTAAGAAATAATGCTATAAAACAAGACTAGAAGTAAAGTATGATTAATTGCTATAAACCAGAAATACGAGTAAAACAGGAAAAATGTGACAGAAAATGTAACTGTAACACGACAACAAGAACTGCAACAAGACAGGAACTATGTGCGTGAACTTGTGTATTTAGAATACATAGTTGGCATGTAGGGGTTTATAAGGCTAAATAAGGCCGTCATAGACGACTAGCAGTCAGGAACAATCAGGAATAAGGCTGATGGTACAGTCGCGTACCAACAGCTAGCAGTCACGACAAGGGGAAAGGTAAACTACATGCCTCCTAGTATTCTCCCACCCGACATGAAAAGCAAGACATGAAATATATTATTCAAGACATGAAATCCAGTGTTCTAACTCTACATATGATCATCAATGGTACTATTAAGCAGGGAATTTATTTATCACAATATAAAGGTTAAACTTGAAGTGCAGGTACTTGCCTGTTGTTTGGATCTGATTAATTTGGTTCTTGGGGAAATTTCCAGAGATGAGTCCAAAAGCTGAAATAGACATTACCATCATGCTCAAAAGATGTCAAATAGCTAGAAACGCCTGTCCTTGGGTCCAATTTGGAGACAAGGGCAAAAACGGCAGTTTCGGGTCAAAACGGGGTCCGCCGGTGGGCCCGCTTTGCACCGAAAAACGTGTCCGGGTCAACGGTCTCCAAATTCACCAAACTTAGTGCAACAGGTCAGGAACGCTGATGCGAACCCAACGGAACTTCCAGATTTGGATTCCGATGAGCCGATCACGAAATCGCCCGTCGAGCGGGGCTTGTGGGGCCCACGACACGCGATTTCGTCAACGTTCTCAGAATCGAACCAAACTTGACCCACAGGACCAGCGTATCGCTACGAGTCCGATGGCACAAGTTTCGTCTCGATCTGACGAGTGTACAAGAAGTTAGGACGAATTGCAGAAAAGTCGGATACGGGGCGATGTCCGCGGATACGCGTTGATTCCGGTGTGCATGCACACCCGAATCAGCTTCCGCGAATTCTCACACGTCCGTATCGACGGTGCGCACGGGTCTGTGAAGACCGCACGCGACCAAGTCGTCCCGTTTGGCGGGACGTACTCAGTTCCGGGGGTGAAACAGGGTCTGGTTTTTCCTGTTTTTGGATCGCGGTGTGCGATCACCACAGGACGCGATGCCCCGAACAGTTTATCCGAACACCGAGAGGGTTATACAGGCTTCATAACGCAATTTGCGGAATTGAAAACGGAGCTACGAGGCGAAAGTTACACGCACCTGAAGGGGACCCAAAAAACCAGGCAAAATCGTGTCCGACACGACACAGGACACAGTGTCCTGTGTCGGACACGGGGGGGGGGGGGGGAATTAGGGCTAGGGTTAGGGTTTTGGGCCGAGCTCCGGTGCTGGCGGCGGCTCTGCGGCGGCTCAGGGCGGGGAGGCCGATCGGGGTGCTGCGGCGGAGGGCGGCGCGGCGATCGGGCGGAGGCGGCGGCGCGGGGGTGGCCGGAGGCGCTCTCGACAGCTTTTGCAGCGGCTGCTGTTCTGTTCGTAGGGGGTCGGCGTGCGGCGGTGCTCGAGGAGAGGGGGAGGAGGAGGAGACGGCCAGGGCAGTCGGGGACGAAGGTGGCGCGGGACGTGGCGAGGCTGCAGCGGGCGGTGGAGCTAGGGGGTGAGCGGCGGAGCAGAGGGGTGAGCCGGCGGGGGTTTATAGGGGTGGCGAGGCGAGGGGGCTCCGGGCGGAGCGGCCGCTAGCGCGGGGGCGCGGGGACGCGTGGCGCTGGCCGGGCGGAGCGGCGGGCGGCGCGGCCGGCGGGAGCGGAGCGGGGAGCGGGTCGTGGGGGAGAGGGCTGGGGAGCGGGTCGGGGTCCGGGCGGGTCGGGTTCAAGCGGACCCGACCCGACCCGTTAGGGTGACGGGCCGCGGGGGACTGGGCCGGGCCGGCCCAATGGGCCGTGGGCTGGGATATAAATAATAATAATAATAATAATAATAAGAATAATAATAATAATTAATAAATCAATAAATAATTAATTAAATAGTTTTTAGGCATTTAAAAATAGGTCCGAGGCCGAAAAAATTCCAGAAAAATTACCCTAAGTCCAGTTTTCCATTTTACACCCAAAAATATTATTTTCATAATATTTTAATGTTATTTATTATCAATTAAAAATTTTGTAATAATTCAAAACCCTGATTTTAATTATAGAAAATTCCCAAAAAATTCCAGAAAATTGTGAAAAATCCCAATTTTAATATTTTTGAAAAATCAGGGGCTTACACTGCGTACATGTGTATTATGGTATCCATATATTGGAGTTGCCATTTACATACGGCTGGTATGTTCACGTATTCCTAGCCTACGTATTTTGGGTCTGGGGCGTGACAGACCATAATTCAACTACTGAAATCTTCTGCGGGTCTACTGAGATTCCATCTCCTGTAATAACATCCCCGAGGAATTCAACCATATCAAGGAAGAACTAACACTTTGTTAGCTTGCCATACAGCTTCTCCTTCCTGAGGGTCTCCAGAACTATCCTAAAGTACTGCTCATGCTCCTCTGGGGTCTTCGAATATATCAGAATATCATCTATGAAGACTACAACAAACTGGTCCAGGTACTGATAAAACACCTTGTTCATCAGGCTCATGAATACTGTCGGAGCATTGGTCAACCCAAACGACATCACCAAGAACTCGAACTGCCCATAACGAGTCCTGAAAGCTATTTTCAGGATGTATTGTAAACACCCAAATTTTTAGAATTTTTAAAAAAAGAATTTTTAAAGATTTTTTTGTAATTTTTAATTGATTATAATTAATGTTCTTTAGTGATTAATATTTTTGTGAATTAAATTAAATATTAAAATATTATAAAATATTTTATTTTTGAGTATATAATTAAAAATAAGATGTTGTATAATTTTTTTTGAATTTATTGGACTCAAAAACTATTTTTAAATATCTAAAAAATAGTATTTTAAAAAACCAGACCGAACCAAACTTGAACCGAACCAAACCTGAACCATACTTAACCAAACCTAACTGAACCAACCCAACCCTAATGGATCTGAATCCTACCCGAACCCACAACCTGACCCGAACCCGACCCGCTAACCTAAGCTACAATACCTGAAGATTTCTTTTTAATTCCCCCGACTGTTTCAGCGATCCGTCGATACGGCCTGCCGTTCACCTCCCTCGGCCGCCGACGACCCCTTCGGTTCACCATCCCTCAACCGCCGGCCGACCTCTCCTGTTCGCCTCCCCGTAACCGTCGACCATAGCCACTATATAAAGCCCAATGACAGGAACCCCCACCACCATCACAACCACCGCCATCACTGCGACGACGACGACTTCGATGACGATTCTGATCACCCCGATGACCCGTCGACGACGACGACTCTGGCCGTGACTGAACGCACGGGTGACTGACAACCGCCGCTAACGATCGAGCACCGGCCCCCCGCCACCATCCACACACAACACACCATAACTGACCCCCTCTGTTCACAGTGAGTTTTCTTCTTCCACGATGTATCAATTCTCGAACGGCTTATTGCGTTGTGTTCACAGTATGACCCTCTCGAACCTTGTATAATTAGTTTGGGATATCGTGTCCTGTGTCGATCGCAAATCGTGACGTAAAATACAGAAAAATAACCCAAGTTGTGGTTCAGAAAACTGTCCCGAACCCCTAAGGTCATGGCCATTTTTCTCCTAACTTAGTTAATATTTCTAAATTTTACTTGAACAGTAATTTAAACACCATAGCCATATTTTAAACCCATTAATTAGTTTAATTTAATTATTTGAATGCTATATTTTATTCGCGGTTAAAGTTGACCAAAATATGGTTTTCTAAACCCAAATTTTTTGAAACGGGGTGCGTCCCACTAAACGAGGCAACTTCGTCGTATGTAAATTGCATCGAAAGGCGCATATCGTCAACGTGGATGTGTAAAATTTTATGAAAGTTGATTTGGATGTGCGATCATACCGAAATCAATGCGTATCCATCAAAAAATAACGTATCGGCCTGTTCTGACACTCATCATAATTTCGTGTATGCTTGTCGTTTTGCAACAAAACTTACGCCATTGGATTCGTAGCATTAAGCTGGTCCAGTGACCTATGTTTGGTTCGATTCTAAGAACATTGACGAAATCCCATTTTGTGGGCCCTACGGTTCTACTTGACAGACGATTTTGTGATCGGCTCACCGGAATCCAGTTATGTATATTCCGTTGGGTTTGTATCATCGTTTTGGACTTGTAGACACTAAGCTTGATAGATTTGGAGAACTTTATCTCTGGCACATTTTTCGGTGCCAAGTGGGCCACATGTGGACCCCGCTTTAACCAAAAATTGTTAATTTTCCCCTGTGTCCAAATTGGACTTATGGATAGTCAATCCTAGCTATTTTATGTATTCTGAGAGTGATGATAATATTTATTTCAGCATCCGGAGGCATACTTGGAGATTTTGCTGTTGCTGGAGCAACTAAAGGAGTTTAAACCCCAAGAAAGTGTATCTTACTAAACCTACAGTAGTTCCTTGATATTAATCTCTTAAATTATTTATATATAAATATACTTTTGTATTATACCTGTTCAACTTAGGACCGTGAGATGTTGCTTAACGTCCAAATAAGATTCGGGTGTCGATGCCGTACGTGGAGTCGTGCAACGTCACTTAGAGAGTTGATATCACGATCCTATATATCTTCGTGCTTGCTTTACCAAGTACATCATACCTTAGGACACTTGACACTATTCATAAGACAGAATCTTTCCTGAGTTATTCATGGTGATTCTGTATAGGCTTACAGGATTCGTGACATAAGACTTGCATATACATAGATATTATTATGACTCGCTGTAATAGTTAGAGGTCATGATCTTGCGTGTTATGGACATGAGACGTCGTGAACATGAGACGTGTGATTATATTAGGTGAAGAGAGACACACAGGCTACAGGCTGATTACATACATATATATTTATTATTGCGGTGCTTTAGTCTCTGTTCCAGAGTGATGGATCCATGAGCCAGCGACGAGACTCCCGCGGGAACCCACAAGTTGTTGTTGTCACTTACGATGATGGGGTGACGCCACTAAGTGGAGATCCCTCCACTCAACAAATCAATCAAGCAGATCATCTCGTCTCGAGGTTCCAGCGAGACGATATTCCACCACCGTCGCAGTTTATCCCACCAGTGCCCATTTTTCTACCAGGACAACCTATGGACGGACAACATTTGTTCCAAATTTTCTACGCAATGATGCAAGTCCAACAACAGGTTCATCAAAATGCCCAGCAAATCCAGGCGAAGAAGTTCTTTGACGGACTTAGCTCTGAGCTACAAAAAGTAATCAACTCCGTTGTAACTACTTCTTACACTGACGTCCTTGCTGCAGCCTAACCCATGGAGTGCGTCACCAGGAGAGAGTCTAGCCAGAAGAGGTCGCATGCACTAGCACTAGACCGAGCACAACAGGAAGGAGCTGTAAAGCGACCACAGATAAATCTACCACAGAGAGCATTTACACCACTAGCACTAGTCCTTTCTACTTGTCACTACTATAGCAATGTAGGCCATATTGAGAAGGAATATAGACGCAAATAGGAATTATGTTTAGCTTGCGGATCCAGTCAGCATTCAGTAAGGGATTGCCCTGAGCGTCGAGAGAGAGCACTGATGATTCATCGACCAACCCTACCAGCACCAGTACTAGGACTCCCTACTTGTCATTATTGTGGCAAGTTAGACCATATCGCCAAGGAATGCCGACGCAGATTGGGATTGTGCTTGGTTTGCGGATCCACCCAACATTCGGCCAAAAATTGTACAGTGCATCGAGGAGAAACACCGATGGTTCACGGACGAGCACCGATGGTTAACCGACAAGCTTTACCAGTACCGAAAGGATATAAGCTAAGGCCACCCTTGGCACCACAGGCATCACTCTTCCAGCAAATCCAGCAACAACAGAGGATACCACCATAAGGACGTGGACAGGTTTTTGCGATGACAATGGAGGTGGCACGGACTCGAGGAGTAGCGAATATGAGTAAGATTTAGTTTTATCATAGCTAACTATAGTAGTGAATATTCCTAGTAATACTTTAGCATGCGCCAATTAGTTCTATTTTCTAGCCTAAACCTAGTATTATGTTAGCATGAACTTGTTAGTCTAGATTAGTAATATGTTACTGGTACCCAAGTTATTATAAGTTGTAGTTGATCTTCATTATAACCAAGCTCCTTTATTCTTGAGTTACTTATCTCTCATTGCCTAGGAAAAAGTTTTTATTCCTTTCCTATATGTTCTGCTTGAACAAAACCCTCACCCTTCCTCTCAATTTTTCCTGGTTTATGGTTCTTTATCCTTTGTGTCGTGCTTCAAACATGTCTTTCAACCGCGTCATCTCTTCTGACCGATTATGTTTTATTTTCTTAATTGCGAGGAGGCAATTCTTTTAAGGTGGATAGACTGTAAACACCCAAATTTTTAGAATTTTCTAAATAAGAATTTTTGAAGATTTTTCTGTAATTTTTAATTAATTATAATTAATGTTCTTCAGTGATTAATATTTTTGTGAATTAAATTAAATATTAAAATATTGTAAAAATTATATTTTTGAGTGTATAATTAATAATAAGATATTGTATAATTTTTTTGGAATTTATTAGACTCAAAAACTATTTTTAAATAGCTAAAAAGTATTATTTTTAAATAAACCAGATTGAACCAAACTTGAACCGAACCAAACCTGAACCAAAATGAACCAACCCAACCCTAATTGATTTGAATCCTACCCGAACCCACAACTCGACACGAACCCGACCCGCTACCATAAGCTACAGTACCTAAAGATTTCTTTTAAATTCCCCTGACCGTTTCAGCGACCCACCGACGCCGCCGGCCGTTCACCTCCCTCAGCCGCCGACGACCCCTTTGGTTCACCTCCCCTATATCCAGATACTCTATATCCTGACTCAGTCATTTCTATTTTTAGATACTCTATATCCTGACTCTTGGATTACTGTATTAAACTTATTATCGGATTATTCCCCGAGACACTTTTTATTGAGACTTGTTGATGGATTATATTTCTTTTTTATTAGTCTAACATTTTAAATTATGTTTACCTTCTGTGGATGAGATTAGAATAAGATTATGACATGTATCATAGACTATTGTATTTGTTTTACAGCTTAAGTACATTCTAATGGGTCCATTAAATTAGTTTTGCCCATTGGAGTTGTGCTGTTGGCCATTGCCACGTGGCTAGTCCATCGATATTTTAGGACTGGGGTATGACATGTATTCCTTCTTCACTTTCACCTAGGGGTACCTTGACCTCAAGTCTATCTTTGAGAATACCTTCGTTCTGCTCTACTGGTCAAACAAATCATCAATCCGTGGCAACGGATATTTATTCTTGATAGTGAGGTTGTTATGTGCCCTGTAGTCGATACACATACGTAACGACCAATCCTTTTTTGGTACAAAAAGTACCGGAGCACTCTATGGTGATGAACTGGAACGGATAAAGCCCTTGTCTTGCAACTCATCCACCTGCTTCTTCAACTCCGCCAGTTTGCTGTTGTTCACTCTATAGACATGCTAAGATATTGGCTCTGCACCTAGCACTAAATATATAAACAATTCCATATCTCTGTCCGACGGTGACCCCGGCAACTCCTCTGGAAAGACATCCATGAACTCTGCAATCAACGGATGTGGCAGCTCCTTCTCTTCTACCAAAGCACCACAAAAATTGCCTTCGCTCTGCTCTGCTTCTCGAACAAACTCGAACTACGGCTCTCCTGACATCTGAAATAAAACTCTGCCTCTATGACAATCTATACTAGCGTGATGTCTACTCAACCAATCTATCCCAAGTACTATATCTAACTCAAAAGTGGCATTACGAGTAAACATATGCTCAACTCTCAGCCTCCCAAATAAACTCTCTCATTCTTGCAAACATCACTGACCAGGATGATGCCACCACTGGTCATGATCTTGCAATTCCTTGCCAACGGTTCAGACTCAAGACGATGCCTCAAAGCAAAAGATACAGATACAGAACTATGAGAAGCACATGAATTAAATAAAATATGAGCTGGAAAGGAATTGAGATAAACTGAACCTGAGATAACATTGCCATCCGGCTCCTCCTCCTCAATAGTTAAGACAAAAGCTCACCCCTGTCGTTGCTCTCCTCTCTGCTGCTGATACAGAGCAAACTGCTACTGCTGCGATGGTAGAGGTCCTCTCTGCTGGTCCGTTGGTGGTCTAGCGGGTGCCCTCTGTGCCTGACCTCCGCCCAGAGCTGGTCGAGTTGGGACTTTAGGACAAGCCCTCAACTGATGATCCCCCGATCCATAGAATAATCATTAGTCTAGCCTCATCCTGCATGCGTCCTATCTGTGTCTTTGCTTCTGACAAAAGTGCAAGGAATAACTGCCCTCTAGATCTGATGCATCTGCTATGCCGACGCTCTCGCCGGTCAGTGATACTGCTGCCTCTGATGTTGTTAATGCCTTTGGTGCTGCTACTAGAAATAAGGCCTCTTCGTTGGACCCGTGTTGGTGCTGGATCCTCCTATGTCCCTCGGCCTCTTAGAGCCCAGCTCTAAGTCATCCTCTACTCTCTGTGCCTGCCTGAGAATCTCCTCGAAGGTGGCAGTAGGATCTTCATTCGTGTAGGATTTGACCTCCCGGTTTAGGCCCTTCCTTAACTTTTTAGATCTACCTCTAGGGTTCTGCCATTCGACGAAGTAACCTAGTCGGCAATACTCTGCCGCATACTCGTCCACTAACATACCTCCCGGGATGAGGTACTGGAACTGGCTCTCTAAGGATGTAAGAGCAACGTCTGGGAATAACTTCTCTTTAAAAATCTCTTTGAAAGCCTCCCAAGTGAGTCCTGGTACTACGATCCTGGGGTCTATCCGGAACCATGTCAAAGCAATGTCGAACATCATACACCCCGCTGCCTTTATCTGCAATATCTCTAGAATCTGCGCCAGCCGTAGGTTTCGCTCGATGTCCTCGATCTATTCATTCGCATAAAGGATCCCCTCTGTGCCTCTGAAGTCCTTCGGGCCCATCCTTTTGATGTCTATGATGGTACTCGGACTTGGTTGCTGAGGAATAAACTGAGGTGGTATCGTCTGTGGCTGGAATATAGTAGCTCTGCTCTCTCAAACGCTGCAATTGAGATTTGGTGACTATTCTCCGCGTTCTGTCGTAGGACCTCTGACTGACGCTGCTACGCCTCCATCATCTGCTGGAAGAGCACGAACATCTGCATCTGATTAACTACTAGTGGTGGGGGTAGAAGATTCTCGGAAACTGTCTACGTTGTCCTCGGTACTAGAGTTGGAGCACCTCCGAAAGCTGTTGCTGATACGCCCACCTGTACCGGTGAAGCTGACCTTCAGAAGCTAGGTGCTGGACCATCGTCTGAGGGTACTGCCCTCAAGGGTGATGAAGTGACAGATCGTACTTTCGTGGCACCTGAGCACTGGGAACGCGTCTTCGGCAGCATCCTGAAGATAGATTGAAATAAGAAATCAATTATCGAATATGATACGATCTCATCAAAGAAGGAAGAATTAAATTCAACATAAAGAAATATTCAATAGATAAGGATTTGTAAAATAGATTTTTGGAATTATACCTGTGAAGCAGACCTTCGGAAGCTAGGTGCTGGACCATCGTCTGAGGGTACTGCCCTCAAGGGTGATGAAGTGACTGATCGTGCTGTCGTGGCACCTGAGCACTAGGAACGCGTCTTCGGCAGCATCCTAAAGATAGATTGAAATAAGGAATCAATTATCGAATATTATACGATCTCATCAAAGAAGGAAGAATTAAATTCAACGTAAATAAATATTCAATAGATAAGGATTTGTAAAATAGATTTTTGGAATTTTCCTAGGTGTGATTGTGTAAACTCTCAGCCTAAATTCTATTTTCCTAAAGCAGGCTCGTAGCAGTACTTTAGACGAGCATAACTACGGAATCGTATCATAGAGTCGCAAGTAGTGTAATATCATAGGATAGATGAGACCTACATGGGCCACCATTAAAAATGTGTCACGACCCGCACCTAGATATTCGGGCACGAGTACGTGGTTACGGCCAGCCTACGCCATAGCATCGACGGTAGAACATTGTCTGGGTCATTTCTAACTATCTAATATCTCAACAATATAATATGGTACCTATCAATTATCTCAACTCCAAACGAAGGAACAATATGGTATCTCATAAGTACAACTATTCTCAATCACAAAATAAACTAAGAAAGATAATGCAAGAATATAATAGCGAAGGAAAGATACAAAATATAATCTAAAATAATATACAAACTGTGAATCTCCACAAATATAATAGTCTAATATAAGCTAACACAGATAACTAGACCTCCTCGGGCTCTGCAACTAAGTCCTCCAGGTCTATAGGAGTGTCCTCAATAGGTACGCCGTCCCACAGCCCGTATAATATGGGACACTGCTCTATAAGCCAATCATCTGGAAAAATATATTCAGTCAGGATTGGAGCAAAGTATATACCTCTGAAAGCAGTTTCAATAACATAATCGAGCATATAAAATCGATAATAGAAATAAAATACAAGATCACTAACATATGAATGAATGAACAATAGATATACAGGTAGTGCACGAGAATATAGAACAACAATATGAATATCAGCAATTTGATAAAATAACTATAATCTAACTAATGTGCCTCAGAATACAAATTTATTATGTGATCGGTTTGGGTGAACATGATCAATAAGGTAAGACGATTACAAATAAGGTATGTAATCAGAATGTACACGATGAACAATGGGGCTTTGATCACATAATCAACTCCTACTCTCCCATCCCCAACTAATACCGATGGATCCAATCATGACACACTACGAACACGAATATGACCACAAAACACGAGAAGTGGGTATACACAAATATAATAACCACTGAACAGGAGCAGTGGGTGTACACGAATAAGCACACTGAACACGAGCAGTGTGTGAATATGAAATATAAATCAATAACCAATATACACGATAAAATATATGTACACGAGTACCCGCTAAATATGGTAGGGAATAACGTCTTCTGACGACATCCATATCATACAAGTCCGTAAAATCACTGTGTCAAAATCAAGTATACAATTCTAGAACATGCATACATATACTAGTATAAATTGAAAACTATCAGAGAAATATACTCGCCTGAAGTCCTGAGCAAGGTGTTTCTATCGATGCCTAAGCTGGTGTCATACAGACCTATATATGGTATGTTGCATCAATACAAGGTTCAAAAATGAAAATAAGTTAAGTTGATACAATTTTTGGTCAATAAACCATTTTTAGGTCAAACCGATTAAATTTAGGTTGCAAGAGTCTAACACTACGACACTAAGTCAATGCACTATGAAACTAAACTATACTAACTAATCTGAGATACTAAAAGGCACTCAAAAAGCCGTATCCTAAGATACGCAAGTTTTTATATATGAAAATAGTATTTTAGATATAAACATAAGTCAATAATTATAGTATCTTAACTTAAACAATGAAAATAGGATACCTTGGTCTTGTACCAATGTGTATCGCACTATCTCGATACCCAAACCCAATACCTTGAGTATCGACCTAATACCTTGGTATCCCGAGGTAATCCAAAACACTCAACATATAGGTAATACATATGCATAATACCCCAAGTACTAACTATATAATGTATCTAAACTACTAACATATAATATGAAACAATATACTACCTACTAACCACTAATCATATAACAAGTATATATATATATAATTAGCTATCTATTAATCAAGTTTACTAAACTAACATCCAATAACTAAGCCAACTAAACATCTATACACTGAACACTAAACTAACCATTAGCTAACTACCCATAAACCAAATACCTCGATACCTTGCTAACCCAAAACTTGACTAAACCAAATACCTGGAACCTGAATTGATACCTCCCAGTGTTGCCACTGTGTACTGCCTGACTGCTCACATGAGCAATGGCTTTTCTCCCCGAGGTTGCTGTTGAATTGATACTGAATCCCCTTACCTTCTTGTTATGCTCAGCTCTATTTAATCCCTGATACACTGTACAGTAGGATACTACACAGTTCTTTCCCTTTTCTGTGTAGAGCAGTTGGTTGCTGAACTTGCTGGGGTCTGCAGGAAACTATACACATTGCCAAGTCCCTTATTGAAACTGTGCTACAGCTCTGGGATTCTGCTGTATGAGCTTATATGAACTTCCATGCTGCACTTGGTCTGCCCGCAGCTGACTTCCCCTTTGCTGAAACCCGTTCCTCAGTTGCTGTGCACAGAATGGTTGATACTCATCTCCACGAGGTCGAGCACTGCAGTGCTCTCTATTGCGAGCATGCTGCACCTACTGTGCTCGATACTCCCTTGCTGTTGAACTGTTGAGCCACCATCAGCCACTGACACACAACCACACATCCTATATACATACCTCTCTATGTATAAATATATATATACCAATATATATATATATATATATATATATATATATACAATCAAATATACCTATAGATAGATATATATGTATACACTCTCATACATAATCACAAACACACACACACACACACACACACACATACACACACACACACATATATATATATATATATATGTGTGTGTGTGTGTGTGTGTGTGTGTGTATATACACACATGTACATATAGAATTAAGAGTAATAAACCAAACATATGGAGTGCACCACACCCGTATCACTCTAATTCTATGATACACTTTCGATACGACTCCAATACACAACCAAACGTATCCCAGAGGACACGAGTAAGTCTAATACACTAAATATGAACAATATGTATAGTAATTAGATCAACTACGTGCCCCTGTCATGATGTGATATGCACAAGTCCCCGTGTCGGAGAAAAACCCCCAAAATTAACTCGTTTTATCAAATTGATGAGATACAGCCTATACGTACCCAATTTTGGACACGATACTAGTCACAAAAAATCAATCATATGTCAATTTGATCTATTAGACCCAATGACGAACACCACATGTGCCAAATTTGGAATTCCTCCAAAATTGACACTAAAATGCACATAACTTCCACCATAGGTCTCCTATGAACCTAAAACCAATTTCTTTGGATAGATTATGTAGCTCATGGTTAAATATCATATTTAGAGTCTAGTAGAAGGGGAAAAATAGAAATATACCTATTGGGAGATGGATTACCAATAAAAAGTCCCCAAATGGAATGTAGCTCCTCTCCTTGTACATCTTGGCCTCCTCCTTGTTGCTCCTTGCTTCCTTCTTGTAGATCCTTGATTTAGAATTCTCTAATAACGAATAAGAAAGGAATTTGTGAAGAAATTAGTGGAGAATTGATGAGTAAATGAAGGAAATTGAAAGAGGGAAAAACTAGATCTAAATAGAATTGGAAATTGAAATGAGAGAGGCACTCTCTCTCCTACCTCTAAGGCCGGTCCTAGCCCTCTCCCCAAGCAAGTCTAAAATATCCTATTTACCCCTTGGGGCCTCTTATGAAGAATTTTATTAGGGAGGAAAGGTTCTTGTCTAATGGTTTCACTAATTAATCCATCCTCTTAACAATTGGCCTAATTCATGGGCTCAATCTATACTAATATAAAATATTGGATTCATGCAATTAGTTAAATGTTTAGGTCCACTACACAAGTCTAAAAATAATACTACATATAATAATCAATAAATAATACAACAAATATTTAATCATGCATGCACAATATTTAAATATAATACATCCTAAAAATTAAAATATTCATGTCAATTACCAAACTACTCTTGATTGAAAATGTGAACATGACACTAAACTACCATCTAACCAATGCCTAGTACTCAATACCTTAGTCATGTGTCATTACCTTACCCCAATATCCTAACTTTAACACTCACTCAAGATACTAAACCCCTGTATCTTAACTATGTATCTAATTATATATATTTACCCATAATACACCTTAACTTATTTAATATCTTTACACTATACAAAATTATACTCGACACCATAACTTCCCAGGCCTACTTTCTTCTAATCCTAATTGTGCATTGAAACACACTTAAAGCTATAATGCACACTGACTTGTTAATGTCTCATGGCACTCGGGATACCAACTGATGCACACATCTTCACTGAATACTCCAGGTTGCACTCTTCACATATAGCTAACCAACACTCACCCACCTTGAAGACACAGTTCACTAATAACTAAGCCTCTAACTACCTATAAGTCCAAATGGAATGCTCATCTACAGACTCTGGTAACTGACCTCCCAACTGAACACATGGACTTCGAGTTTCCTAGCTATGAGCAGATACTTAGTATTAGTCCAAGATAACTGATCCCTCCATTCACTTATATACTCAATACACTGTTGTATTTGCACAAAAATACTTGTGTACACTTGAAACATATTCACATAAGCAATGGCATATTCCTACATATCTAATTTTTTGATACACCTAATCCCCTGGTACCTATACTGTATTTGAACACTAGTACCACCCTACTCTTAAACTGAACAGCCACACAATGTTTGAGCATACCAATTCCATCCACTCTACTGAACATATGTGCAAAGCACATCCTATATTACCCCCAAACTATAACTGTAACTGAAACCCTACTTAATATCTCTTTGTCATACTCAATACACAGGTAAGATCCAAACTCGACATCTGTGTATATACACAGATGCACCCCTTATACACAAGTATATGCACGAGAACTGAACTGTATCAGGCATTCTGAATCTACTGTCACTGCACAAGATGGTAATACTTCCCTCTCTACTTATTTTAGCCATCAGTCCATCTCCAACCCTTTGTTATGACTCGACCTTCCTATCCCACACTCCTGCTGTTGTTCTTCTTATTACTGTTTTAGTATGCAACATAGAACCTGAGCATTGGTTTCTTTTCAGTTATTTTCCTTCTCCTTAAACACCTGTACCTGAGCTTCCCCCACCTACAATGCCCAAGCATTCATGCTTTACCTGAGCCCAATTCATATAATGGAATCCTCACTCCCTTGCAACACTGAGTAACAGTGTACACCCCAATCCAATTTTCCCATGCTTGTATATCAAACACAGTCACTTTACTCTCATAACCTGCACACATGTTAACTCCTAGACATATGTGTGTACTCAAATGTATACTCTTAAACACACAAACCAAAACACCCACATATATACATAGATACATACTCACTTATACATTTAAACAAACACCTAGGGTGCACTAATCTAGGATACTCATGATACACAACCCAACCTCTTGCCAAAAACCCCAATCACAACTAATAACATATATATATATAAAATATATATATATATATATATATATATATATATATATATATATATATATATATATATATATATATATATATATATATAGTATGATTAGTGTTATGAAAAATAGGAAAAAATACACCCTTAAATACCAAACCCCAAATTTATATACAACACCATGAAGAAAATATCATAGAAACCAATAGAGACTCATGCTCTTCCCTTATGGCTACTCCTAAACTATGGATGGGCTCCTAATGGCCAAACAAATATTAAAAATAGAATTTAAAGGAGAGATTTTAGATTCTCACCTATTGGGAGATGGATTCCAATGCAAACTTCTTCTTCTCCAGGGATCCTTGCGACTTAAGCTCCTAGGCTTCTTAGATGAAGGAAATAAAATGGTTTAGGATTTTAAATTCTAAAATTTGTAGAGGAAAGAAAGGGTTTAGGGAAGAGCTATTTCTAGGGTTTCTTCATGAGCTATGCTGAATTTGAGGGAGGCTCCATCTCTCTATATTGGGCCGGCCATACCTAGGGCTTAGGATTTGCAATGCATAAGGTCTTTAATGCCCCTATTGTTAGTCATGAAGAGTTATTTAATTTTGCAATTTAGTTCCAAGTTAGGGGGTCTAACTAGATTCTAAATAAATAAAAGATAGGGATTAATTAGTGGCTTCAAATGTGACTACTCTAATGTAAAGTCTATGATCACATCAAGTTTAGTCCAACCTATATCATTATTAAATATATAAAATAATATATGATACATATCATGTAACTACAACAATATATATATACATAAATATTGCAAATAACATCAATGCCATGACTCTAGAAATGTGGTAGTGACAAGTCTACCCTCCTAAAAAAATAAAGTTGAACTAAGCTAGCACATGAACACAATCGGAACAATAAGAACTATACCTCAAGGCTCGAAGAGATACGGTTACTGCTCGCGTATTTTGTCTTCCCTTTCCCAGGTTGACTCACCTGGAGAGTGATGTCTCCATGCAAAACGAACCAAAGGAATGATCTGATTCCGCAATACCTTCTCCCTGTGATCCAAAATCTCTATGGACTGCTCAGGATAGCTGAGAGTCGGACAATCCTTGATCTTCGAGTGATCTAGTATGTGACTAGGATCTACCATGTACAGTCTCAGTTGTGACATGTGGAACACGTCATATACTCCCTCTAATGCAGGCAACAAGTCTAGTCTGTAGGCCACTGTACCAACCCTCGCAAGAATACCGAAAGGTTCGATGTACCGTGGAGTAAGCTTTCCATCTCCACCAAAGCAAATCGTACCCCGTGTCAGAGAAATCTGCAAGAACACCCAATCTCCAACCAAGAACAAATGCAGCCTTAACACACAATCTAGAATAAGACAATCATAAATAATTTAACAAAACCTATACCTCAAACTCCAAGGGTCTACGGTGGTTGTTGGCCCAATGTCGTTATCTGTTATGTGCCACTCGAAGTCTATCTATGATGTATTTCACCTTTTCTGCTTCATCTACGACCATTTTTGGTCCTAATAAGGATCTCTCTCCTACATTATCCCAAGAAAACGATGTACGATACCTCCATCTATATAGAGCCTAGAATGGTGACATCTCAATACTGGCCTGGTAGCTGTTGTTGTAAGCAAACTCTACCAGGTGTAGATGATCCTCCCAAGAACCTCCGAGATTTAAAACTCAAGTGCGTAGCATATCCTCGAGAGTCTGAATAGTCCTTTACAATTGCCCTTCTGTCTGGGGGTGATATGCGGTACTGAACTTGAGCTGAGTGCCCAAGCTAGCCTTTAAACTTGCAAACTCCTTTACCCAAAATTAGGCCTACTTGGCTTAAATAGAGAAACTAGGGCTAGTTTGAACCCAATTAGAATTATAATACAGTATTCTATTTAATTATGCAATATTTATATCACCTAGTGCACCTTACCGTTGCTTCGATAATTGGAGCACCTCACTAGCCATTGCCTTCCTATAAATTTTACAACCTTGTCCTAGACGTGCCCGCCTACCATTCTGACCTTTGTGTAACTTATAATTATGCTTTCTTGTGCTATATTTTAGTCGCACAATATTCGTCGTGAACGTTTATAATTAATTCTAAATAAATATGACTTTATATCCTTGTGCGTTCCAATCAAAATTAGAGACACAATCTTAACCTGTTTCATACAACCTAATTTATGATAATATTCTACTTTGAGCCCTCTATGTCCATGATACTGGTGTCCCACAAAAATTTATCCCCATGTGCTTCTAATTAATTCTAGAACATCATGCGCACACAAATTTTAATTAATTTAATCTAATTTTTGTCTTTGTGCAATTTTCTAATTATTGGGCAAAAGTGCATTGAGGTTTCCACCCTATTAGACACGACACATGAATAAATCTATTTCTCCTTCATGTATATTTTTCCATAATTTTTGGGAGAGTGTAATTCATCATCAACCTCCTTGAACCATGGCCCTTCAAATCTTGAACCAATACAATCCTAGCAATTTATTTTGAACCCATTTTAAATCATGGCCCTTGAAATTCTACATGAGAAGGCCCAATCCCAAGAGGGCTTTGACCAAATCAATTTTTAGGTCAAACTAAGACCTACACATGTATAAATATTCCCTTCTTAATTCTTTTCCTTTAATTTTTTTCTATTCCCAAATACCAAGCAATCGACCCATCCCTATTCTTCTTCTTCCTCCACCCCTCCGCCGGAACCCGGCCTCATCCCGCAGCCTGAAGCCGACGACGACCACGACCCCGCCGAGTCTCCACTGTACAGCAGCCACCTGGCCATCCTCCCTGACTCATCCGCTGCCAACCCGCGCCTCCCTCTTCCATAACACCTCCTTACCGGGCTCCTCCCATCTCCGACCACTGAGCCCTCTTCCCCGGCCACCTCCCTCAGCCTGTTACCACCGCCATTAGCATCGTCTCCATCACCATCATAACCACCTGAACTATCGCCACTACCACCACGACCTCCCCCTTCTCCTCCTTTTCGCTCGTCCCCATCTCCTCGTCGACGAGAACCTGCAGCTCCGCCTCAAACTCCCTCTTCCCCGACTTCACGAGCAGCCTCAACCTCTTCTTCTCCTCCAGCATAGCCACAACCACCAATACGACCACCAGCCCCGCTCTCCTTCACAACCGCCAGCCTCCATCAACTCCTCCTCCTTGACCACGAGCTCCTCCTTCCCTGCTCAGCCTTCTCTCCCTGCCGGACCTCCCCCAGGCCGAACTCCAGTCATCACTACCAGTATCACCATTGCCATCATCATCATCCTCATCTCTTCATCAACCTCCATTACCTTCATCATCACCTTCACCATTATCATCGCCATTGTCGTCGTTGTCATTACCTTAACTACCATCGTCATCCTCGTCATCATCATCTCCGTGCATGAACCCCAAGGTATGAATGTGTTTCCCCCTTTCATATTTGTATGTGTGTGTATATATATTATATATGTATCCCTAGTATATGTTAATATATATAGTATAAATCCAATGAGGGTATATACAATATATATATTGCATACGTACTTAATTAGTGTATATACATATATCTATTATATATGTATTTAATGAGTAATTAATGTTATATGCTAGTTAATAATAATGTATATTTATATAATTACTAGGTGACCCGAGTGTAACCACGGATATTTCGTAGTTACGTTGACCTGTAACCATGTAATATTGTTAGCAGACTGTCATTATGTACACTGACGTACTGGCGAGCACCATATCACTTTGACTGTCTGTCTTGCACAGCAATTACAGACGCGACACCCGTGCGATTAGACACATAATTGACCCTAGTTGACCAGCGACATACCTAGCTATGCCCTGAGTTGAAGGTATTTATGATTGTGTATGTGCTAGTGTAATAACTGATGTTGTGTTGTATTATATTATATGTATATAGGACATATCGGGTTATTCTGTGCGCCTTCAGGAGCAGGTTATTGGTACTACACAGCTTTCTTGCCAGGCAAGTATATCTTGCCTTGTTGTACTATTTAAATTCATTTATTATTTTAGTTGCATATTTATTGTTGTAATTATATAACTGTGCGCGTCCTAGAGAGACTCGGGTGCAGTCAACGAATGCATTAACGTTAGGACTTATGTCTGACCTAGTATCTAGTAGACCTACCTAAAGTTGTGGAGTTATCGGTATGACTTCCCAGGCCTTGACATTCTTACACGTGTTGTGAGTCTCATATAGGGCATGGACTTGCGTATGCGGTTGGCCACCTGTACGTGTAGGTCATGTGACGGATAGGGAATAACTGCTAATAGTGATGCATGTTAGAAGACTTAGCAGTTATTAGTAGTCGGAGCATAGAATATTATAGTACGAAGGTCCAATCCTTGTCCTTGTTTGGTTGTAAGGTTGGACTACTGTTCTAACAATAGACTATGAGCCAGAGTTACGACACCTCGGGGTAGTAGCTAAGGCGTATTGTGGTTACGACATGCATAGATTATTGGGCGGGAAGGATGACAAGTAGGCGTATGGGACACCCACTTCCTTTATGCAGATTCCACGTTCTTCGGAGCGATATGAACGTTATATTCTATGCAGATTCCACGTTCTTCGGAGCAATATGGACGTTATATATACTATGCAGCTTCCACGTTCTTCGGAGTGGTATGGACATTATGCCTACGCCTATCCATACGTATCAAAGTTGTCCTCAAATTGCATTCACTTAGATGGTTAGTACACCCCTTTATTTATTCAGTATTTATTTTATAGCATGCTTCTATGTATCTTGTTATGTCCCTCTGAGGACCTGGTCCCTTTCCAGGTGTAGGTGTTCATGAGTATTCATAGGAGCGCAGATCCGGACTGGTTGCTTATATTTCGAGGAGGTCTTCTCTTCGAGCCTTGTGATGGTTAGATGTTGTACTTATATGGTATTTATCTTGTTTATTTTATATTCTAATTCGACAGTGGATTTGTTTCCATCCGACTGTTATCTTTAGATACTTTATATTAAGATCTAGTTACATGGTATTGGTTATTCATTTATATTTAATTTCTGTGGATAAGATTTAGTTATATCCTGTGACTTGTGATAAGTTTATACCACTGGTGAATTGCTATTCATATTACAGCGTATGCATGTGCTATAGTTTCCATATATTGGAGTTGCCATATCCATACGGCTGGCATGCTTACGTGTCCTAGTCCTACGTATTTTAGGACCGGGGCATGACATATTTTTAGTGGTGGCCCATGCAGTTGAGAGCATATTGTCTCGGTTACATTGCTGTACCGAGCAAGCCTGCACTTAGGATTAGAGTATAGGATCTCATCCACAAATGACTATGACTCATCTTCCTTCCTGTCTGTTCTACTTAAATAATTGTATCCTGCTTGATTCATGTGCTTTCCTAATAGTTCCTTGAGTATAGCCTCTGCTAGAATATAGGAATCCTTGTTGTTAGGATGATAATTAGGGTAATATTCCTATTTAGAATACAACTAGAGTATTGACACATTACTAAGTCTATAATATCTAGTGAACCCTAACATTTTTTATCTATAGATTGTTTTACCATTACCCCTTGATATATTTATGAAGACTTGAGAGTATTATAGACACTACTAGGATTAGTTAGAAATTTGACCATAGTGTTTGACCCTAGTATTGAGGAACCAATAGAAATCCAAGGTTAAATATTATGACTAACCTAGCTTTTTATGGTGAGATAGTACTAGAGAACTACAACTTTAGCTTCTTGTCTTATAGTAGCCGAACAATACCTTAGGAAGCAAAGAGGAATGAATATAATATTTTTCTCGATCATACCTCGAACATAGAGACTAGCATGCCACCTTCCCTTAAGAAACCATGATGTTATCTAGAGTCTCTCTATTTTAATTTTATATCTTGTTCCTCTGAAAATTTAGCGCTCACTATTGGTGGGACGACTGATTAAGCTCTTCCTTTTTTTCAACTCGTGCCACCTGACACTTCTGATTTTAGACCGAGTGATTCCTTTTATGTTAGGATATATATAGCTTGCTAGGGTTATAGTTGTAATCTTGAATTTTAAAATTTGTGCTTGGTAGTTAGAACTTGATAGTTTGAGTTATTCTTTTAGATTGTAATTTTATCCTTTAGTTTTGAATCACGTGATTCGTACCCCCACCTTGATACTAGTTATATTCCCTTTTCCCTTAAAGGCCAATAACTTTTTCATTCTTACTATTGACACTTGTTCTATAAGCACTATGATTAAGACTTAAGATAACCATTACCTATATAATATAATAGGATGTCCTAATAAGTAGCAAGATCTTTTCTCGTGTACCCCAATAAGAGTTTCTATTTTATTTACAAGAATAATATTATTTTGTAGGATCCCCTCAAGACAGCTACAGTATTAGTTTAATTCTTTTAAGTTGGGTAGTATACCTCATAACCTAGTGTTATATAGTCCTCTTGACTCATTAAATGAAGTTTGACTGAATGACATTAATTGTATACTAGCATAATACGATAGCGTTTACCCCGACTGTAACATTTAGAGGTCCATGCCCCTATTTGGTCGACTAGCAACTTAGACAAGGAGTTTGTATGACAACTGTAGAGATTGTAGAGTCTTATCTTCTTGGTGAACTTGAATTATTATGTACCTTCTTTCATCATAATCTATCGTATTTATATTTTCTAAATTATCTCGACTTATACTGCTATTATAGCCTAGTTTTTGCAAGCTTAATCTTTATCGAGCTTGTTCATGACATGTGTTATTGGGGCCTGATCAACCACATTAATATAATTGTCTAATCAGAATCAGTGTATTAAGGTCTAGCTAACCTTAGTGCGCTTGTTTTGCTCTTCGCATGACTACTTATGTGGATTAAGATAAAATTAATTTAGCTTCTTAGACGAATGTACTTGCCCTCTAGACATGTCTGAACACATCGTATCGGTTACATAACTATACTGATACGAGCATGCGGATAAGAATTTACCAAATAGCATTTCAATCAACAACTGCCTTGACAATTTCTATTTGAATTCTTTAAACGCCTTGATCCCTACCCTTTTATTCTATTACCTCCCCCTTGAACTCTTTATTATTGTTTTCCGTGTTCCATTAATTCAAAAAGATGAAAACTCGTGCTTAATATAAGTTTGATATACAGAGATAACTAGATATACCTCATAGGCTAATCACATTACTAGATGACTATCTTTTATAATTGATTAAGAGCATATCATACTGGATATATTTGGTGTTAAAGTTTGAGGATTGAATAGCATGATTTTAAAAAAAAAATTGAGGATATTTTCTTAAATATATAACCTTATGTGATAGATGGATAAATTCTAAGTCGGGTATAAGTTGCATTGTCAATTTGAGAGGAATTTTTTTAGATTATGATCAAGTAAGATTAGATTGTGAGATTAGGTCATTTTAAATGTAGAGAATTTTAGAAAATTGATTATGATAACTAGGTTTTAATGAAAAGTGATATCTTAATATTGCGGACCAAATAATTATACTTGGGCTCATGATTTAAATTTGGAGTATTAAAGGTTGATTCATCAATTTAAACCTTGAGGAAAATAAATAGAACTCTAAACATGAACATGGTCGGATTGAATTCCAAATTTGATGATTGAATTAAAAGTTAAATGTTGATTGTGGGATTACCTATTGGAAATATTGAGGATGTAAATTGAATTTAAAAATTGAAGAGTACAGAATTCACAAGTTGAAAATAGAAATAATATTTGATTATAATTGTTTTCTAGAAGAGATTATGATAGTTGGAGATTGCGATATAAATTTTGATATGGGATGTCATATAAATTTGAATTAGATTTGGATATGGATTATTTAATTTGAAAATCAAGAAGATAGTGTGATGTGTTAAAGTTTGATTTAAACAATGGATAATTTAATTAGAAAGTGATTGCGATAAAATTGAATAGGTTAAATTTTTGGAAGAGATTGCGATTGAACTTGCCTTACGTACGCAAGTGAAGGATTTAAACCAATTATGCCTTATTATAATTTTGAGGACAAAATTATTTTAAGTTGGGTAGATTGTAAACCTCCTCACCCAAAATTAGGCCTACTTGGCTTAGATAGAGAAACTAGGGCTAGTTTGAACCCAATTAGAATTAGAACACATCATTCTATTTGATTATGTAATATTTATATCACCTAGTGCACCCTACCGTTGCTTCGATAATTGGAGCACCTCAATAGCCATTGCCTTCCTACAAATTTCACAACCTTGTCCTAGACGTGCCCGGCTGCTATTTTGATCTTTGTGTAACTTATAATTATGCTCTCTTTTGCTACATTTTAGCCGCACAATATTCGTCGTGGATGTTTATAATTAATTCTAAATAAATACGACTTTGTATCCTTGTGCGTTCCAATCAAACTTGGAGACATAATCTTGGCCTGTTTTATACAATCTAATTTATGATAATATTCTACTCTGAGCCCTCTATGTCCATGATACTGGTATCCTACCAAAATTTACCCCTATGTTGTTCTAATTAAATCCAGAATATCGTGCGCACACAAATTTTAATTAATTTAATCCGATTTCCGTCTTTGTGCAATTTTCTAATTGTTGGGCAAAAGTGCATTGAGGTGTCCACCCCATTGGACACGACACGTGAAAACCTATTTCTCCTTTATGTATATTTTTTATAATTTTTAGGAGAGTGTAATCCAACATCAACCTCCTTAACCATGGCACTTCAAATCTTGAACCAATACAATCCTAGCAATTCATTTTGAACCCATTTTGAATCATGGCCCTTGAAATTCTACATGAGAAGGCCCAATCCCAAGAGGGCTTTGACCAAATCAATTTCTAGGTCAAACCAAGACCTACACATGTATAAATATTCCCTTCATAATTCTTTTCCTTTATTTTTTCTTTCCTATTCCCAAATACCAAGCAGCCGACCCATCCCTATTCTTCTTATTCCTCCACCCCTCCACCAGAACCCGGCCTCATCCCGCCGCTTGAAGCCGACGACGGCCATGACCCTGCCGAGTCTCCACTGCATAGCAGCCACCTGGCTATCCTCTCCGACTCACCCGCTGCCAACCCGTGCCTCCCTCTGCCATAATACCTCCTCATCGGGCTCCTCCTATCTCCGACCACTGAGCCCTCTTCCCCAGCCACCTCCCTCAGCCCGTCACCATCGCCATTAGCATCGTCTTCATCACCATCACTACCACCTGAACCACCGCCACTACCACCACGACCGCCCCCTTCTCCTCTTTTTCGCTCGTCCTCGTCTCCTCGTCGACGAGAACCCGCAGCTCCGCCTTAAACTCCCTCTTCCCCGACTTCACGAGCATCCTCGACCTCTTCTTCTCCTCCAGCACAGCCACAACCACCAATACGACCACCATCCCCGCTCTCTTCCACAACTGCTAGCATCCATCAACTCCTCCTCCTTGACCACGAGTTTCTCCTTCCTCTCCCTGCTCAGCCTTTCGTCCCTGCCGGACCTCCCCCTGGCCGGACTCTGGTCATCACCACCAGTATCACCATTGCCATCATCATCATCCTCATCTCTTCAGCAACCTCTATTACCTTTATCATCATCATCACCTTCACAATCATCATCGCCATCGTCGTTGTTGTCATCACCTTAACTACCATCGTCATTATTGTCATCATCATCTCCGTGCACGTACCCCAAGGTAAGAATGTGTTTCCCCCTTTCATATTTGTATGTGTGTGTATATGTATTATATATGTATCCCTAGTATATGTTAATATATATAGTATAAATCCAATGAGGGTATATACAATATATATATTACATACATACTTAATTAGTGTATATACATATATCTATTATATATGTATTTAATGAGTAATTAATGTTATATGCTAGTTAATAATAATGTATATTTATATAATTACTAGGTGACCCGAATGTAACCATGGATATTCCATAGTTACGTTGACCTGTAACTATGTAATATTGTTAGCAGACTGTCATTATGTACACTGACATACTGGCGAGCCCCGTATCACTTTGACTGTCTGTATTGCACAGTAATTACAGACGCGACACCCGTGCAACTAGACGCACACTTGACCCTAGTTGACCAGCGATATACCTAGCTATGCCCTGAGTCAAGGTATTTATGATTGTGTATGTGCTAATGTAATAACTGATATTGTGTTATGTTGTATTATATTATATATATAGGATATATCGGGTTATTCTGTGCGCTTTATGAGAATGTTATTGGTACTACACAGCTTTCTTTCTAGGCAAGTATACCTTGCCTTGTTGTACTGTTTAAATTTAGTTATTATTTTAGTTGCATATTTATTGTTGTAGATTATATAACTGTGCGTGTCCAAGAGAGACTCGGGTATAGTCAATGAATGTGTTGACTGTGTCTGACCTAGTGTCTAATAGACCTACCTAAAGTTGTGGAGTTATCGGTATGACTCTCCAGTCTTGACACTTTTCTTACTCGTGTTGTGAGTCTCATGTAGGTCACGGACTTGCGTATGCGATTTGCCACCTGTGTGTGTAGGTCATATTATGGATAAGGAATAACTGCTAATAGTGATGCATGTTAGAAGACTTAGCAGTTATTAGTAGTCAGAGCATAGACTATTGTAGTACGAAGGTC
The DNA here is from genome assembly GCA_036927795.1 of Iris macrosiphon. Lineage (NCBI taxonomy): Eukaryota > Viridiplantae > Streptophyta > Magnoliopsida > Asparagales > Iridaceae > Iris > Iris macrosiphon. The sequence goes on along the minus strand of JAYESA010000008.1, from coordinate 70,870,185 downwards.
CAATCCTTATCCTTGTTTGGTTGTAAGGTTGAACTACTGTTCTAACGATAGACTATGAGCCAGAGTTACGACGCCTCAGCGTAGTAGCTTAGGCGTATTGTGGATACGACATATATAGATCACTGGGCGGGGAGGATGCCAAGTAGGCGTATGGGATACCCACTTCCTTTATGCAGATTCTACGTTCTTCGAAGCGATATAGACGTTATATATACTATACAGCTTCCACGTTCTTCGGAGCGGTATGGACGTTATATCTACGCCTATCCATACGTACCAAAGTTGTTCTCAAAATTTATTCATATAGATGGTTAGTACGCCCCTTTATTTATTCAGTATTTACTTTATGGCATGCTTCTATGTATCTTATTATATCCCTCTGAGGACCTGGTCCCTTTCCAGGTGTAGGTGTTCATGAGTATTCGTAGGAGCGCAAATCCGTATTGGTTACTTATATTTCGAGAAGGTCTTCTCTTCGAGCCTCGTGATGGTTAGATGTTTTACTTATATGGTATTTATCTTGTTTATTTTATATTCTAATTCGGTAGTGGATTTATTTCCATCCTACTGTCATCTTTAGATACTTTATATTAAGATCTAGTTACATGGTTATTGGTTATTCATTTATATTTAATTTCTGTGGATGAGATTTAGTTATACCCTGTGACTTGTGATAAGTTTATACCACTGGTGAATTGCTATTCATATTATAGCGTACGCATTTGCTATAGTTTCCATATATTGGAGTTGCCATATCCATGCGGCTGGCATGCTTACGTGTCCTAGTCCTACGCATTTTGGGATCGGGGCGTGACAAAACTCCTCCAGAATGGGAAATGAAATGACTATCCCGATCCGAGACGATGGTCACAGGAACCCCATGTAATCTGATAATCTGTCTTACATAAATCTCTGATAGCTTCTTTGTCGATGTATCCACTTTAAATGGTAAGAAGTGGGCTGATTTGGTCAACCTGTCCACGATGACCCAAATCGTATCTTTTTCTCCTGGAGAACACGGAATCCCTGTAACAAAATCTATAGTCACATGCTCCTACTTCCACTCTGGGATAGGTAAAGGTTGAAGCAATCCAACTGGCCTCTGTCTATCCGCCTTTACTTGCTGGCACACTAAACACCGGTATACAAAGCATGTTGCCTCACACTTTATACCATACCACCAAATATGCTCCCTCCGGTCTCGATACGTCTTATTGAAACCTAGATGCATCGAGTACTGAGAGCGATGCGCCTCTTGCAAAACCTTTTCGTGCAGCTCCCCGTTCGACACACATATCCTAGTACCGTGCCATAAATATCCATCATCGGCAATAGTGAAGTCCTCTGATAAACCTGTCCAAATTTGTGCCCTGATACTCCTTAGGACCTCATCCTCAAACAGCGTAGCTCTGATTATGTCCATCAGCTCGGACTCTATCTGAAATCCCCATATCTGAATATCGATACCAGAAACTAACACCTTAATTTCCAAGCTCTCCAGATCGGCCAATAATTGTCTGTCTGTCGTCAAGTACATAGCCATCGGATACCTGCTCAAGGCATCAGCGACTATGTTGGCCTTTCTTGGGTGGTATTGTAATAAAATAACGAAGTCCTTTATCAACTCCAACTACCTCCTCTGCCTCATGTTCAACTCTTTCTTTATAAACACGTACTCCAAGCTCTTGTGGTCTGTGAAGATCTCCACACGCTCTCCGTACAGATAGTATTTCCACAACTTCAGAGCAAAAATAATCACTGTCTACTCTAAATCGTGGGTGGAGTAGTTTTTCTCATGAGGACATAATTTCTTGGAAGGATAGGCAATCACCTTCCCGTGCTGCTGAAGAACATAACACAAACCCTTCCCTGAAGCATCACTGTAGATAGTAAATCCATCTGTCCCCGATGGCAATATCAAAATGGGAGTTCTCATCAATCTCTTCTTCAGCTCATCAAATATGGCCTGATAATCCTCCGTCCAGACAAAATCCACATCCTTCCTGGTCAGCCTAGTCATCGGTTCTGTAATCCTGGAGAAGTCTTGTACAAACCTTCTATAATAAATTACTAGTCCGAGAAAACTTCTGATCTCAACTACTGAACTGGGAGTAGCCCATGACTCCACTGTCATGATCTTCTTCGGGTTAACTGAGATCCCGTCACCTGTTACCACATGCCCAAGGAATTCAACCTTGTCAAGAAAGAACTCGCACTTTGAAAGCTTCCTATAAAGCTTCTATTTTCTGAGAGTCTCCAAAACCATCCTCATATGCTCTTCATATTCCTCTAGGGTCCTCTAATACACAAGAATGTCATCGATAAACACCATCACGAACTTGTCAAGGCTGGTGGAATACCTTGTTCATCAGGTTCAAGAATACTGTCGATGCATAAATCAACCCAAACGGCATCACCATGAACTCAAACTGGCCATATTGAGTCCGAAAAGCTGTCTTTGGAATGTCTTCTTTCTTCACTTTCACCTGGTGGTAGCCTGACCTCAAGTCTATCTTTGAGAACACCTTCGCTCCGCTCAACTGATCGAAGAGCGGGTATTTATTCTTGATAGTGAGGTTGTTTAGAGCCATATAGTTGATACACATACGTACCGACCCATCATTCTTTGGTAAAAACAAAACCGGGGCTCCCCACGATAATAAACTGGATTTGATGAAGCCCTTGTCCTGCAACTCATTAACCCGCTTCTTCAACTCTGCCAGTTCACTGTTGTTGACTCTATAGACGTATTGCGATATTGGCTCTGCATCACGTCTCAGTCCTAAAATATGTAGGACTAGGAAAATATAAGCATGCCAACCGTATGTATGTGGCAAATACAATATATGGAAACCATAACATATACGTACGCTGTATTATGAATAGCAATTCATAAGTGGTATAGATTTATGTCATAAGTCACAGGGCATAAATAGATCTCATCCACAGAATAAAATACTATATGACTGAATCAAGTATAAAACGCTTGATAAGAACAAGTAGTTGGGTGGAGACAAATCCACTACCAACTAGAATATAAGAGAAACCATATAATGTACATCTAGTGAACAATGAGACTCGAAGAGAAGACCTCCTCGAAAGAGATAAGTAGCAAGTCCTGATCCGTGCTCCTGCGAATAGCCAAGATTATCTACATATGAAAAGGGACCAGGTCCTCAGAGGGACGTAACAAGATAGATAGAAGCATGCCAATTGAATACAGTAAAACATGCATAATAGACGAAAAATATATAAGTATGTTGTACTAGACAATTTATATGAATATGCATAATGAGGACAACTTTTTGACGTACGGGCATGGGTAGGCTACTCTATCTAATCTCACACGCATGTCCATGATCATCAGAAATTAACATACCATGAGGGTAGCGACCAGCACGACACCAGAAATTGATAAACCACAAGGGTAGCGACCAGCGCGATACAACTACCGTAGTGCGTGCTAGTTACTACGGTTTATTAGAATGGATACAGCACATACGCCTACTGATTGTTCTCCCCTTCCATGATACTATGTGTCAAGTGTGTGTCAACATATATATAGTATATAATTATGAGTGAAAGAAAATGCATATATAATGAATATATAAAAATATGATAAACATGCAAAAGTACTATAAGCAATTTGGCAAGGTATCTTGCCTGGTAAGAAAGCTGCTTGTAAGCGTCCAGACGTCACGCACAATGAATCAGAAACTATGGCATCAGAATGAATGTCTTCGGATGCTGAAATAAATATCACCAACGTTCCAAGAATAAGCGAGATAGCTCAAAAACACTACCCTTTCGTTCAAATTGGATACAAGGGCAAAACGGTAATTTTAGGTTAAAACAGGGTCCACATGTGGCCCACTTTGCACCAAAAAGTGTGCCAGATGTAAAGGTCTCTAAATGGGACAAATTAAAGTTCAAACAAATTATAAACGTCGATACGAACTCAATGGTATATCCAATTTTAGATTTCGGTGAGCCGATCACAAATTCGCCCTTCAAGTCAACCCGTGGGACCCGCAAATAGGAGACTTGGTCAACAATCTCAGAATTGTGTGAAACTTGGGTCATAGGACCAGCGTAATACCACGAATCCAATGGCGTAAGTTTTGTCGTATTCTGACGAGCATACACAAAATAGGGTGGTGTTTTGGAAAATTTGTGATACGAAGACTTTTTACGGATACGGGTTGATTCCGACGTGCACACACGTCCGAATCAACTTCCGTGAAAGCCCACACGTCAAAATATACCATACGCGACTTTTGGTTCAATTGGTACATGACGAGGTGGTCCCGTTTGGCGGAGCGTACTCCGTATCACAAAATTTTAGTTTTAAATTATCAAGTTTTTGGTTGTATTGGAGGTCGAATAATTTAAGAATTAAAGCAAATTAATAAAAAAGTAAAAGAACAGAAATATTCTTAGTTATATAGAGAAGAAAACCCTTTAATTATATTTTGAAAATATTAAACATGTTGGTGGCAAATTGTGGGTGAACATGGGGATTTGGGTTGAAGTTTCTAGACTGTTTTGGTCAGTTTTTCGGCCATTTTTTGGTCGATTTTTCGACCAATCCAAGGCACGAAAACTCGTCCCGCTTGAATGAAAATCCTAGAGGGTTAGATTGTGAACGTACACGGACAAACCGCTTGAGAAAAGGATGAGAGATGAGGGAGATATGTTACCTTGAATATGGGCTCGGACTGCACTTCGGTGCACGCGCGCGCGCGTAGAAACCGACGGAGGCGGTCGGCAGGCGGGCTGTGGCGCGGGGCAGCGGCGGTCGGGGTCGACGGTGCGGGGTCGCCGGGTGGCGTCGGTCGGAGTCGACGGTGCGGGGTAGGGTTAAGGTTAGGGTTTTGAGTAATGGTTTGGGATTGAGTTTTAATATATGTATGTATATATATACATAAGTAGGGAGGGAGGGAGGGAGAGATGGTTCCTGCGCAGGGGGGGTGGTTGGGATGTCTACTGTGGGGGGGGGGGGGGTTGTAGAATAGAATTAGGTTTTAGGTTTAAGAATAGGATTTGTATTTGTTTAGGTTTGGTTTTTGTTTTATTTCTTTTTCATTTTTGTTTCTTTTTTTCTTTTTTAATTACTATTACTATTATTATTATTATTATTAATATTATTATTATTATTATCCTTTCTTATTATTATTATTATCATTATTATTACTATTACTATTATTACTAATATTATTATTATCAATATTATTATTATTATTGCTATTATTATTTTTATTATTATTATTATTATTATTATTATTATTATTATTATTATTATTATTATTATTATTAACATATATATATTTATATATATATATATGAGGTTAAGAATCCAAAAGTAGTATTTGCACACCAAATAAATTTTAGAAAATTCCTTTGTAAAGTTCTAACAAAATACCACACTCAAAATATTTTATGAAATATTTTGTAATTAATAATTAGATATTTATTTAGTTATATAAATAAAACAATTATATTATCTAATTAACTAAGTAATTAATTAATTGGTTATCCATAAAATATGTAATAGTAAATGATATGCAAATCTATAAGAAGGAAAAATGCCTAACTTGGCACGAAAAATTATGGGATGCTAATTGTAGAAAAGTTGGGATTAAAAATAACCACAAATATAATATCTAAATATTTAACCATTAATCTATGGTCATTATACTAACATCATATTAACACCAAGGGATCGAATTTCTGTGCCACGAAAAGATCCTACACGTAGTGTCTTCTGTGTAGGCTACTTCCTATAAAGGAAGATATATATTTTGGGACATTCTATATTATTAATGTCCAAACCACAGTGAAGTGTCATAATAATATTATTGAGTTTTATTTAATAAAACAAATCTAAAATAAATACAAAAAATATAAAATACACACAAAATACATATTTTTGGGTGAGGGGGTTTACAATCTACCCAACTTACAATAATTTTTCCTCGAAATTAACACTAATCCATATTCGTAATAAATCACAATAGCTATTAACACTTCATTTCTAGCTTGCAGCGGTTCCTAGAAGGTTATGGTCAGCCATTCTAACACTTTTTCCCTTATTGTCTATACACTATTCATTTATCCTCTAACTCATCTACACTACCCAACTTACAAGAATTCTACTAGTAGTGAAAGTCTTTTGAGGCTATTGTCAAGGTTGTAAGGCGAGTTTATTCATCGGGTCAAGAATTTTGGGATACTTGTCTGAAATCTCATAACCATAATTTTTCTCTGTAACCGTCAAGTATCGTAGTCTAATACTGCTACGCCACCTGACCAGTTTGTCTGCAAATAATTTGACTACTCTATTATAATGGTTTAGCTGCAGTTGTCACTACCTCGCCAATGATTTATCATAGTCATCAGTTCGTAACAAGTGCCTTTAACTCTTTCCTAAGCTCAGTCTAAGTCTTAGGGCAACAATTTAGGTCTTGACTAACTTTATAAAACTTACTAGAAGTATGAACTATTTCAATAATCCAACTAATTCCTGTTAGACTAAAGGATGCTACTCAAGGTTTAAAAATAATAAGAGAATACAAATATTGTTATAGTGTATATACATAAGGGTTATCATTAACTTATCTTTTTAGTTATTAATTATTACTAAACCAGTTATATTTTTGACTAACAAAATAAGGGTGAGGTTAAAGTAAATAACCAATTCATGATGGCATGAAAATATGCAACTACGATGGGAAGAATTAAGCATGGTTTAAGGATTGGATATGAAAGAGAAGATGAGCAACCCAATGGGACGAGATGGTGATAGGAAAGAGAATACTACTACTGCTACTCGTGTCATCTATTAGCATCGTGGGTATGCCATCTAGTTAAAATATCAATATATCCTCAAAATTTAACACCAAATATATCACGTGTGATATGCCCTTAATTACAAAAGATAGTTACAAAGTAATATGATTGGCCTATGGGGTATATCTAGTACTCTTTGTGTATCAAACTTATACCAAGCACGAGATTTCATCTTTCTGAAATAGGAGAAGACGGAAAACAATAATAAAGAATTCAAGGAGGAGGTGATAGAATGCAAGTACAGGGTTCAAGGCGATTAAAGAATTCAAAAAGAGAGTTGTAAGGGCAGTTGTGGATTGAAACCTTATTTTGGTAAATTTTTATTTGCATACTCATATTAGTACAGTTATATAACCGATACGATATGTTCTAACATGTCTAGAGGGCAAGTATATTCGTCTAACATGCTCGGTCAACTATATCTCAATCCACGTAAAGTAGTTATGCGAAGAGCAAACCAAGTGCATTAAGGTTGATCAAACCGTAATACACTGATTATGATTTAGACAATGTATTTGTAGGCGTCCCAAATAACACATATGTCATGAACAAGCTCGATAACATAATAAGCTTGCAAAACTAGACTATAAAATAGCAGCATAAGCGGAGGTAGTCCAGAAAATACAAGTATGCTTGATTATGATGGAGGAAGGTACAAAATAATTTAAGTTCACTAAGAAGACCAGTGTTGTGCCTCTACAGTTGCCATAATAACTTTTTTTCTATAGTCGACCAAATAGGGGTATGGGCCTCTAAGTTCTACAGTCTAGATAAATACTATCTTCTTATACAAGCCTATAGTTGGTGTCATTCAATTATACTTCATTAATGGTTCAAAAGGACTATGCGATACTAGGTTATGAGACATACTACCCAACTTACAATAATTTAACTAATAGTGTTATTAAACAATAGAGTGTATACACCTAGTATAAGTTACCTTCCTAACCCCTATCAAGCACGAGAGAAAAGAGAAAATTAAAGTTGAGAAAGGATCAAGCAAGATGCAATGCAAGCAATCAAATAAGAATGCGGAACAAAATCAAGGAAGGTGATTAAATAAGTGGATCAGATCCTATATTCTAATCCTATGCGCAGACTTGCTCGGTACAGTAACGTAACCGAGACAATATACTCTAGAACTGCATGGACCACCACAAAAATATGTCATATCCCAGTCCCAAAATACGTAGAACTAGGAATACGTAAGCATGCCAGCCGTATGTATGTGGCAACTCCAATATATAGAAATAATAACACATACATACGCTGTAATATGAATAGCAATTCACAAGTGATATAGATTTATGTCATAAGTTACAGGGCATAACTAGATCTCATCCACAGAATCAAATAACCAATAAACTATATAACTAAATCAAGTATAAAATGCTTGATAAGAACAAGTAGTTGGGTGGAGACTAATCCACTACCAACTAGAATATAAGAGAAACCACATAAAGTACATCTAGTGAACAATGAGACTCGAAGAGAAGACCTCCTTGAAAGAGATAAGTAGCAAGTCCTGATTCGTGCTCCTACGAATAGCCAAGATCGTCTACACCTAGAAAGAGACCAGGTCCTCAGAGGGACGTAACAAGATACATAGAAGCATGCCAATTAAATACAGTAAAACATGCATAATAAACAGAAAATATATAAGTACGCTATACTAGACAATCTATATGAATATGCATAATGAGGACAACTTTTTGACGTATGGGAATGGGTAGGCTACTCTATCTAATCTCATAACTCACACACACGTCCATGAACATCAAAAATTGACATATCGCGAGGGTAGCGACCAGCGCGACACCAAAAATTGATATACCGCGAGGGTAGAGACCAGCGTGACACAACTACCGTAGTGCTTGCTAGTTACTACGGTTTACCAGAGTGGATACAGCCCATACACCTAATGATTGTCCTCCCCTCCCATGATACTATGTGTCAAGTGTGTGTCAACATATATATAATATATAATTATATCTGAAAAAAATACATATATAATGAAAATACAAAAATATGATAAGCATGCAAAAGTACTATAAGCAATTTGGAAAAGTATCTTGCCTAGCAAGAAAGCTGCAAAGTGTAAGCGTCCAGATGTCAGGCATAATAGATCATAAACTATAGCATCAGAATAAACATCTCCGGATGCTGAAATAAATATCACCAACATTTCCAGAATAAGCGAGATAACTAGAAAACACTACCCTTGTAAACCCCCTCACAAAAAATAGATATTTTGTGTGTATTTTATATTATTATATTTATTATAGATATTAAATTTCTTTAGAGTATTCTCTTAGTTAATTAGAAAATATATTTCTTGATATATTTACTTATGTAAATATTTATTTAGAATTATTTTAGGTTATTTTAGATTTTTGGAGTTTTTTCTAGAATTTTTGGTAATTAAAACTTAGGAAACATAAATTTTTAGGACTTCTATGATTTACTATACAACCATACTTGCATGTTGTTCCTACCAAATATTTATTTTAGTTTAAAATATTTAATTATATTTTTCTGTAATTTATTTAGAATTTTAAGAAATTTATTTAGATTTTTAAAATTATTTAGGATTTATTTGGATATATATAGTCTTAATATTAGATAGATGCTAATTTAGTGTTAATAGATATTAATAAGATTTATAAATTATTTTTTATAACTTTAATTATATTTAAGATTATAAATTATTGAGATAAATTCAAACTCTATTTTAAATTAATTCAAATCCTGAACCTACAACTTCATGTATATCCTATCCTTATAATCCTATCCAAATTAACCAATCCTAGTCGTATTTAATTAAGTAGTGTCCACCATTATAAATATCCCATCCTTCATATTTTTCTTCCCCAAATTTCTCTCTTTTTTATCCAAAAATAGTCAAAATTCGTCATAAATTCAGCCTCATTTTCTAGTAGTTATGACGACTTAAAAAGACGATATCTCCTAGCTCCGGACTCCAAATGCGCTCCAGTTTTTTTTTTAGAACTATATCAAGGTTAGTTTTCTGATTATATAATTTATTTTAATAATTTCAGAACCTATTTTTCCAGAAAATTCTAAAAGTGCCAGCTGTTCGAAATCAGACATGTTTTGGTATTTTTGAGATTTCGGGAGATCCCGAACTCAAAATTATGAACCGTTTAAAGTTTCGAAAAGCTGACATGATGAACTTCCAGAAAAGTATTTTTCTAGAATTTAAAATATAAGTTTATTCTACTGTAAAATTTGTACAACGTAGACGTAAATAGAAAACCACTAAAAACTATCATTTGTGCGCCCTAGTGGACATAACTCTTTACCGACTTGTGATTTTATAAAACCATCGAATATGGTGTTCATGTAGTATTGAAATCTATAGGATTCCATTCACAAATCCAGGATTTGAGTTGGTTGACTTTTTGGTCAACGGATTGCCTCGATTTGCGTGTCATAGATCACAAATTCGTAAAGTTGACTTTCTTTGGACCAAAATTAGGGTTTAACAATAAAATCAGATTATAATAAGATTAAAATATTATTTTAGGTTATTTTATTTAGAGTTAAAATAGATTAAAATAGCGAAAACTATTCACCCACTTTTATAACCTAACTTGTTTAATTTATGTGACGGGTAGATCGGACGACGCCTTGAGTTGGGACTTCATCCTTTTCAGACCAGGCAAGATACCTTGCCAAATTGCTTATAGTATTTTGCATGCTTAGTATATTTCTGTATATTTATTGTATTTCGGTATATTTCTTGCATGTGTAGTTTTCTTCCAGTCATTACTATGTATTAGATATGTTGACACACACATAGCACTTAGTATCATCGAGGACAATCATTAGGCGTATAGGCTTTTAACCACTCTAGTAAACCATAGTAACTAGCACGCACTATGGTGGTCGTGTCCGATGGTCGCTACCCCCGAGGTATGTCGATTGATAGAGTCTGAGGGTCGCTACCCCAGAGGTATGTCGGCTGATGATGTCCACTGACGAGCGTATGAGTTGTGAGGATTAGATCGAGTAGCCTACCCTTGCCCATACATCGAAAAGTTGTCCTCATTTGCATTCATATAGATTGTCTTGTACAGCATACTTATTTATTTTCAAATTATATGCATGTTTATTGTATTCAAATTAGCTCGCTTTTCTGTATCTTGTTACGTACCTCTGAGGACCTGATCCTCTGCCAGGTGTATCTGTTCTTGAGTATTTGTAGAAGCACAAATCTGGATGGTTATATAAGTTTCGAGGATGTCTTCTCTTCGAGCCCGTGGTTGTTAGCTGGTATTCTTACATTGTGTTTATTGTGTTAGACTTTTCCATTTGAGTTGGTAGTGGATTTGTTTCCATCCAACTATCATCCTTAGATACTTACTTTGAGATCTAGTTTCATAGACACTGGTTATTCATTTATATTGATTTTTGTGGATGAGATTTAGATTATACCCTGTGACTTATGATACATTTTATACCACTTGTGGATTGATATTCATATTACAGCGTACGTATGGGATATGGTTTCCATATATTGGAGTTGCCATATCCATGCGGTTGGTATGCTTACGTGTTCCTAGTCCTACGTATTTTGAGACTGGAGCGTGACATATTTTTGTGGTGGTCCTTGCAGGTCGAGAGCATATTGTCTCGGTTACGTCACTGTACCGAGCAAGCCTGCGCATAGGATTAGAATATAGGATCTCATCCACTTATTTATCACCTCCCTTGATTTCGTTTTGCATTCTCATTGATTGCTTGTATTGCATCTTTCTTGATCCCTTCTCAACGTCGATCTTCTCTCGTGCTTGATAGAGGTTAGAAAGATGAATTATACTAGGTATATACCCTATAGTATTTAATAACACTATTAGTTAAATTATTGTAAGTTGGATAGTATGTCTCATAACCTAGTAACACATAGTCCTATTGCCCCATTAATGAAGTATAATTGAAGGACACCAGCTATAGACTTGCATAAAAGATAGTGTTTATCCAGACTATAGAACTTTAGTGTTATTCTGGACTGTAGAACTTATAGGCCCATACACCCATTTGGTTGACTTTAGACTTAGACAAGGAATTAGTATAGCAATTGTAGAGGCACAACACCGATCTTCTTGGTGAACTTAGATTATTTTGTACCTTCCTCCATCATAATCAAGCGTACTTATATTTGTTTTACTACCTCGACTTATATTGCTATTATAGCCTAGTTTTGCAAGCTTATTCTTTTATTGAGCTTGTTCATGACATATGTATTCTTGGGGGCCCACACTAATACATTGTCTAAATCAGAATCGGTGTATTATGGTCTGATCAACTGTAGTGCACTTGGTTCGCTCTTTGTATTACTACTCTATGTGGATTGAGATATAGTTGACTCTACTTGTTAGACAAATATACTTGCCCTCTAGACTGGTCAGAGCATATCATGTCAGGTACCTAACGGTTCTGATATGAACATGCGTATAGGAATTTACCAAAATAAAATTTTAATCCATAACTGCCTTGGAAACTCCCTTTCAAAATTCTCTAATCCCTTTGAATCCCGTACTTGTATTCTATCATCTCCTCATTGAAATTCTTTATTGTTGATTTCCGTCTTCCCCTATTTCGGAAAGACGAACGTTCCTGCTTAGTATAAGTTGATACACGAATAGTACCAGATATACCCCATAGGCCAAGCACTCATTATGACAAATATAGGAGAGCAGACACAGGAAGTCGTAGATACAGGTATAACCTTTTAGTTATATTTGTCATTGCATACTCATAACCCTATTATGACACAAGATCTTAGATGTACAAATAGACGTAGAATTATATATAAGGTAGTTTAGCAGTTATGAGGATATATTGGTATTCTACCCATATGGCATAAACGCAATGCTAATAGATGACGCGAGTAGCATTTGTAGTATTCTTCTCCTATCACCATCTCGCCCCTTGGGTGGCTCATCTTTTCTTCTCTATCCATTCATTATCTCGTGCTTAATTCTCCCTATCGTAGTTACGTCTTTTTTGTGCCAACATGAATTGTTGGTCTACTTCAACCCCATCCTTAGTTTTGTTAGTTAAAACATAAATGGTTTAGTAGATGATTAATAACTAAAGGATGAGTCCTTAATAATAACCCTTATGTATATGACCTATAGCAATATCTGTATCCTCTTATTATTTTAAAAAACCATGTATAGCATCCCTTAGGCTAATAGGAATTTGTTAGACTGTTTGAACTAGTTTATACTTTTAATAGTTTTATAAGTTAGTCAAGACTTTAACTGTTGCCAAAAACTTAGACTATGCCTAGGAAAGAATTGAAGGCACTTGTTACGAACTGACAACTATGACAAATCGTTGGCAAAGTAACGACAGCTGCAGCTAGACCGTTGTAGTAAAGTAGTCAAAGTATTTGCAAACATATTGGTTAGGTGGCATGGCAGTATTAGACTACGATACTTGACGGTTACAAAAAAAAATCATGGTTGTGAGATTCAAGACAAGTACCCCAAGATTCTCGACCCAATAAATATATTCGTCTTATAACCTATAAAATAGCCTCAAGAGATTGTGACTACTAGTAGAACTTTTGTAAGTTGGGTAGTGTAGACGAGTTAGAGGATAATAGGATAGTGTATAGACAATAAATGAGAAGTGTTAGAATGACAGACCATGACTTTTAGAAAGCACTGCTAGATAGCTATGTAGTGTAATAGCTATAGTGATTATTATGAATATGGGTTAGTGTCAATTTTGAGGACAAAATTTTTGTAAGTTGGGTAGATTGTAAACCCCCTCACAAAAAATAAATATTTTGTGTGTATTTTATATTATTATATTTATTATAGATATTAATTTCTTGATATATTTACTTATGTAAATATTTATTTAGAATTATTTTAGGTTATTTTAGATTTTTGGAGTTTTTTCTAGAATTTTTGGTAATTAAAACTTAGGAAACATAAATTTCTAGGACTTCTATGATTTACTATACGACCATACTTGCATGTTGTTCCTACCGAATATTTATTTTAGTTTAAAATATTTAATTATATTTTTCTGTAATTTATTTAAAATTTTAAGAAATTTATTTAGATTTTTAAAATTATTTAGGATTTATTTGGATATATATAGTCTTAATATTAGATAGATGTTAATTTAGTGTTAATAGATATTAATAAGATTTATAAATTATTTGTATTATCTTTAATTATATTTAAGATTATAAATTATTGAGATAAATTCAAACTCTATTTTAAATTAATTCAAATCCTGAACCTACTAGGAAAGTAACTTCATGCATATCCTATCCTTATAATCCTATCCAAATTAACCAATCCTAGTCGTATTTAATTAAGTAGTGTCCACCATTATAAATATCCCATCCTTCATATTTTTCTTCCCCAAATTCCTCTCTTTTTCGTCCAAAAATAGTCAAAATTTGTCATAAATTCAGCCTCATTTTCTAGTAGTTATGATGACTTAAAAAGACGATATCTCCTAGCTCCGGACTCCAAACACGCTCCAGTTTTTTTTGTTAGAACTATATCAAGGTTAGTTTTCTGATTATATAATTTATTTTAATAATTTCAGAACCTATTTTTCCAAAAAATTCTAAAAGTGCCAGTTGTTCGAAATCAGACACGTTTTGGTATTTTTGAGATTTCGGGAGATCCCAAACTCAGAATTATGAACCGTTTAAAGTTTCGGAAAGATGACATGATGAACTTCCAGAAAAGTATTTTTCCAGAATTTAAAATATAAGTTTATTCTACTGTAAAATTTGTGCAACGTAGACATAAATAGAAAACAACTAAAAACTATCATTTGTGCGCCCTAGTGGACATAACTCTTTACCGACTTGTGATTTTATAAAACCGTCGAATATGGTGTTCATGTAGTATTAAAATCTATAGGATTCCATTCACAAATCCAGGATTTGAGTTGGTTGACTTTTTGGTCAACGGATTGCCTCGATTTGCGTGTCATGGATCACAAATCCGTAAAATTGACTTTCTTTGGACCAAAATTAGGATTTAACAATAAAATCAGATTATAATAAGATTAAAATACTATTTTAGGTTATTTTATTCAGAGTTAAAATAGATTAAAATAGCAAAAACTATTCACCCACTTTTATAACCTAACTGGTTTAATTTATGTGACGGGTAGATCGGACGACGCCTTGAGTTGGGACTTCATCCTTTTCAGACCAGACAAGATACCTTGCCAAATTGCTTACAGTATTTTGCATGCTTAGTATATTTCTGTATATTTATTGTATTTTGATATATTTTTTGCATGTGTAGTTTTCTTCCAGTCATTACTATGTATTAGATATGTTGACACACACATGGCACTTAGTATCATCGAGGACAATCATTAGGCGTATGGGCTTTTAACCACTCTAGTAAACCATAGTAACTAGCATGCACTATGGTGGTTGTGTCCGATGGTCGCTACCCCCGAGGTATGTCGATTGATGGAGTCCGAGGGTCGCTACCCCAGAGGTATGTCGGCTGATGCTGTCCACTGACGAGCGTATGAGTTGTGAGGATTAGATCGAGTAGCCTACCCTTGCCCATACGTCGAAAATTGTCCTCATTTGCATTCATATAGATTGTCTTGTACAGCATACTTATTTATTTTCAAATTATATACATGTTTACTGTATTCAAATTGGCTCGCTTTTTTGTATCTTGTTACGTCCCTCTGAGGACCTGGTCCTCTGCCAGGTGTATCTGTTATTGAGTATTTGTAGGAGTGCGGATCTGGATGGTTATATAAGTTTTGAGGATGTCTTCTCTTCGAGCCCGTGGTTGTTAGCTGGTATTCTTACATTGTGTTTATTGTGTTATACTTTTCCATTTGAGTTGGTAGTGGATTTGTTTCCATCCAACTATCATCCTTAGATACTTACTTTATGATATAGTTTCATAGACACTGGTTATTCATTTATATTGATTTTCGTGGATGAGATTTAGATTGTACTCTGTGACTTGTGATACATTTTATACCACTTGTGGATTGATATTCATATTACAACGTACGTATGGGATATGGTTTCCATATATTGGAGTTGCCATATCCATGCGGCTGGTATGCTTACGTGTTTCTAGTCCTACGTATTTTGGGACTAGGACGTGACATGTTTTTGTGGTGGCCCATGCAGGTCGAGAACATATTGTCTCGGTTACGTCACTGTACCGAGCAAGCCTACGTATTTTTGGACTGGGGCGTGACAACCCTTTCATCCAATTTGGACACAGGGGCAAAATGATAATTTTGGGTCAAAGCGGGGTCCACATGTGGCCCACTTTACACCAAAAAGCGTGCCAGAGTTAAAGGTCTCTAAATATGACAAATTAAAGGTCAAACAAATTCTAAACGTCGATATGAACTCAGCGGTATGTCCAATTTTGGATTTTAGTGAGCCAATCACAAATTTTCCCTTCAAGTCAACCCGTGGGACCCGTAAATCGGCAGCGTGGTCAACTGTCTCAGAATTACATAAAACTTGGATCACAGTACCGGCGTAATACCATGAATCCAATGACATAAGTTTTGTCGCATTCTAACGAGCATACACAAAATGGGATAGCATTTTGGAAAAGTTACGATACAGAGACTTTTTACGGATACGGGTTGATTTCGATGCGCACACACGTCCGAATCAACTTTCGTGAAAGCCCATATGTTAGAATATACCATATGCATCTTTTGATGCAATTGGTACCTGATGAGGCAGTCCCGTTTGGCGGGGCGCACTCTGTATCACAAAATTTTAGTTTTAAATTATCAAGTTTTTTGTCGTATTGGAGGTCGAATAATTTAATAATTAAAGCAAACTAATAAAAAGTAAAAAAACAAAAATATTCTCGGTTATATAGAGAAGAAAACCATTCAATTATATTTTAACAATATTAAACAGGTTGATGGCAAATTGGGGGTGAACATAGGGGTTTGGGTTGATGTTTCTGGACTATTTTGGTCAGTTTTTCGGCCATTTTCAGTCAATATTTTGACTAATTCAGGGCCCGAAAACTCATCCCGCTTAAATAAAAATCCTGGAGGGTTAGGTTGTGAATGTACACGAACAAATCGCTCGAGAAAAGGATAAGAGATGAGGGAGATATGTTACCTAGAATATGGGCTCGGACTGCACTGCTATGCACGCGTGTGCGCGCGGAAACGGACGACTGCGGTCGGTCGGCGGGCTGCGATGCGGGGCAGCGGCAGTCGGAGTCGACGACGCGGGGTCTTTGGTCGGAGTCGTTCAGAGTCGACGGTGCAAGGTAGGTTTGGGGTTAAGTTTTAATATGTTTATGTATATATATATACACAAGTAGAGAGGGAGGGGGGGAGAGATGGTTCCTGCGCGGGGGTGGGGGTGGGGGGGGGTGGGATATCTGCTGTGGAGGGAGGTTGTAGAATAGAATTAGGTTTTAGGTTTAAGAATAGGATTTGTATTTGTTTAGGTTTGGTTTTTGTTTTATTTCTTTTTCTTTTTCTTTTTCTTTTTCTTTTTCTTTTTCTTTTTTTAGTTACTATTATTATTATTATTATTATTACTACTATTATTATTATCCTTTCTTATTATTATTATTATTATTATTATTATCATTATTAATATTATTACTATTATTATTATTATTATTATTATTATTATTATTATTATTATTATCATTATTGCTATTATTATTATTATTATTACTTATTAACATATATATATTTATATATATATATATATATGGAGTTAAGAATCCAAAAATAGTATTTGCACACCAAATAAAATCTAGAAAATTACTTTGTAAAGTTCTAATAAAATACCACACTCAAAATATTTTATAAAATATTTTATAATTAATAATTAGATATTTATTTAGTTATATAAATCAAACAATTGTATTATCTAATTAACTAAGTTATTAATTAATTGATTATCCACAAAATAGGTAAAAGTAAATGATATGCATATCTATAAGGAGGAAAAATGCTTAACTTGGCACGAAAAATTATGGGATGCTAATTATAGAAAAGTTGGAATAGAAAATAACCATAAATAAATTATATATATAATATCTAAATATTTAACCATTAATCTATGGTCGTTCCACTAACGTCATACTAATACCAAGGGATCAAATTTCGGTGCTACAGAAAGATCCTAAAGGTAGTGTCTCCTATGTAGACTACTTCCTATGAAGGAAGATACATATTTTGGGCCATCCTATATTATTAATGTCCAAATCATAGTGAAGTGTCATAATAATATTATTGAGTTTTATTTAATAAAAAAATATAAAATGAATACAAAGAAATACAAAATACACACAAAATACCTATTTTTGGGTGAGGGGGTTTACAATCTACCCAACTTAGAATAATTTTATCCTCAAAATTAACACTAATCCATATTCATAATAAATCACAATAGCTATTAATACTTTATTTCTAGCTTGCAGCGCTTCCTAAAAGGTCATGGTCAGCCATTCTAACACTTTTTTCTCTTATTGTCTATACACTATTTATTTATCCTCTAACTCATCTACACAACCCAACTTACAAGAATTCTACTAGTAGTCAAAGTCTTTTGAGTCTATTGTCTAGGTTGTAAGGCAAGTTTATTCATCAGGTCAAGAATTTTTGGTTACTTGTCTAAAATTTCATAACCATAATTTTTTCTCTGTAACCATCAAGTATCGTAGTTTAATACTGCCACACCACCTGGCCAGTTTGTCTGCAAATAATTCGACTACTCTACTATAATGGTCTAGCTGCAGTTGTCACTACATCGCCAATAATTTGTCATAGTCATCAATTCGTAACAAGTGCCTTCAACTCTTTCCTAAGCTTAGTCTAAGTCTTATGGCAACAATTTAGGTCTTGACTAACTTTATAGAACTTATTAGAAGTATGAACTATTTCAACAATCCAACTAATTTTTGTTAGACTAAAGGATGCTACTCAAGGTTTAAAAATAATAAGAGAATATATATATTGTTATAGTGCATATACATAAAGGTTATTATTATCTCATCTTTTTAGTTATTAATTATTACTAACCCGGTTATATTTTTAATGAACAAAATAAGGGTAAGGTTAAAGTAAATCAATAATTCATGATGGCATGAAAAGATATAACTATGATAGGAAAAATTAAGCATGGGATAAGGAATGGATATGGAAGAGAAGATGAGCAACCCACGGGGACGAAATGGTGATAGGAAAGAGAATACTACTACTGCTACTTGTGTCATCCATTAGCATCGTGGGTTTGCTATCTAGTTAAAATATCAACATATCCTCAAAATTACAAAGTATAATATGTCCTTAATTATAAAAGATAGTCACAAAGTAATATGATTGGCCTATAGGGTATATCTAGTATTCTCTGTGTATCAAACTTATACCAAGCATGAGGTTTCATCTTTCCGAAATAGGGAAAGATGGTAAACAATAATAAAGAATTCAAGGAGGAGGTGATAGAACGCAAGTACGGGGTTCAAGGCGATTAAAGAATTCAAAAAGAGAGTTGTAAGGGCAGTTGTGGATTGAAACCTTATTTTTGTAAATTTCTATTTGCATACTCATATTAGTACAGTTATGTAACCGATACGATATGTTTGAACATGTCTAGAGGGAAAGTATATTCGTCTAACATGTTGGGTCAACTATATCTTAATCTACGTAAAGTAGTTATTCGAAGAGCGAACCAAGTGCATTAAGGTTGATCAGACCGTAATATACTGATTCTGATTTAGACAATGGATTAGTAGGCGTCCCCAATAACACATATGTCATGAACAAGCTCGATAAAAGAATAAGCTTGCAAAACTAGGCTATAAAATAGCAGCATAAGAGGAGTAGTCTAGAAAATATAAGTACGCTTGATTATGATTGAGGAAGGTACAAAATAATTTAAGTTCACCAAGAAGACTGGTGTTGTGCCTCTATAGTTACCATACTAACTTCTTGTCTATTGTCGACTAAATGGGGGTATAGGCCTCTAAGTTCTACAGTCTAGATAAACACTATCTTCTTATACAAGCCTATAGTTGGTGTCATTCAATTACACTTCATTAATGGTTCAAAAGGACTATGTGATACTAGGTTATGAGGCATACTATCCAACTTACAATAATTTAACTAATAGTGTTATTGAACAATAGAGTATATATACCTAGTGTAAGTCACCTTCCTAAACCCTATCAAGCACGAGAGAAAAGAGAAGATTAACGTTGAAAAATGATTAAGCAAGATGCAATGCAAGCAATCAAATAAGAATACGGAATAAAATCAAGGGAGGTGATTAAATAAGTAGATGAGATCCTATATTCTAATCCTATGTGCATACTTGCTCGGTACAATAACGTAACCGAGAAAATATTCTCTCGACCTGCATGGGCCACCACAAAAATATGTCATGCCCCAGTCCCAAAATATATAGGACTAGGAATACGTAAGCATGTCAACCGTATGTATGTGGCAACTCCAATATATGGAAACTATAACACATACGTACGCTGTATTATGAATAGCAATTCACAAGTGGTATAGATTTATGTCATAAGTCATAAGGTATAACTAGATCTCATCCACAGAATCAAATAACCAATCAACTATATAACTGAATCAAGTATAAAATGCTTGATAAGAATAAGTAGTTGGGTGGAGACAAATCCACTACCAACTAGAATATAAGAGAAACCGCATAATATACATCTAGTGAATAATGAGACTCGAAGAGAAGACCTCCTCGAAAGAGATAAGTAGCAAGTCCTGATCCGTGCTCCTACGAATAGCCAAGATCGTCTACATCTGAAAATGGACCAGGTCCTCAGAGGGACGTAACAAGATACATAGAAGCATGCCAATTGAATACAGTAAAACATGCATAATAGACGAAAAATATATAACTACTGTACTAGACAATCTATATGAATATGCATAATGAGAAAAACTTTTTGAAGTATGGGAATGGGTAGGCTACTCTATCTAATCTCATAACTCACACACACGTCTATGAACATCAAAAATTGACATACCGCGAGGGTAGCGACCAGCACGACACCAGAAATTGACATACCGCGAGGGGAGCGACCAGCGCGACACAACTACTGTAGTGCGTACTAGTTACTACGGTTTAACAGAGTGGATACAGTCCATACACCTATTAATTGTCCTTCCCTTCCATGATACTATGTGTCAAGTGTGTGTCAACATATATATAGTATATAATTATGACTGAAAAAAAATGTATATATATATTGAATATTCAAAAATATGATAAGCATGCAAAAATACTATAAGTAATTTGGCAAGGTATCATGCCTGGCAAGAAAGCTGCAAAGTGTAAGCGTCCAAACGTCAGGCACAATGGATCAGAAACTATGGCATCAAAATGAACGTCTCCGGATACTGAAATAAACATCACCAATGTTCCCAGAATAAGTAAGAAAGCTAGAAAAAAGTACCATTTCGTCCAATTTGGACACAGGGGCAAAACAGTAATTTTGGGTCAAAGCGTGGTCCACATGTGGCCCACTTTGTACCAAAAAGCGTGCAAGAGGTAAAGGTCTCTAAATGGGACAAATTAAAGGTCAAACATACTCTAAACGTCGATACGAACTCAACGGTATATCCAATTTTGGATTCCGGTGAGCCGATCACAAATTCACCCCGCAAATAGGCGGCTTGGTCAACTGTCTCAGAATCGCATGAAACTTGGGTCACAGGACTAGCATAATACCACGAATCCAATGGTGCATGTTTTGTTGTATTCTGACGAGCATACACAAAATGGGATGGTATTTTAGAAAATTGCAATACAGGGACTTTTTACAGATACGGGTTGATTCCGACGCGTATACACGTCCGAATCAACTTTCGTGAAAGCCCATACGTCAGAATATACCATATGCATCTTTCGGTGCAATTGGTATACGATGAGGTGATCACGTTTGGCTGGATGCACTCCGTATCACAAAATTTTAGTTTTAAATTGCCAAGTTTTTGATCGTATTGGAGGTCGAATAATTTAATAATTAAAGCAAACTAATAAAAAGTAAAAGAACAGAAATATTCTCGGTTATATAGAGAAGAAAACCCTTCAATTATATTTTGAAAATATTAAACAGGTTGGTGGCAAATTGGGAGTGAATATGGGGGTTTAGGTTGAAGTTTCTGGACTGTCTTGGTCAGTTTTCTGGCCATTATCCGGTCGATTTTTTGACCAATCCAAGGAACGAAAACTTGTCCCACCTGAATAAAAATCCTAGAGGGTTAGGTTGTGAACGTACATGAACAAACCGCTCGAGAAAAGGATAAGAGATGAGGGAGATATGTTACCTTGAATATGGGATCGGACGACACTGCTGTGCACGCGTGCGCGCGCAAAAACGGACGGCTGCGGTCGGCCGGCGGGCTACGGCGTGAGGCAAAGGCGGTTGTAGTCGACGACGCAGGGTCACCGGTTGGCGTCGGTCGGAGTCGACGACGCGGGATAAGGTTAGGGTTAGGGTTTTGAGTAATGGTTTGGGATTGAGTTTTAATATGTGTATGGATATATATACATAAGTAGAGAGGGAGGGAGGGAGAGATGGTTCCTACACGGGGGGGGGGGGTGTTGGGATGTCTGCTGTGGAGGGAGGTTGTAGAATAGAATTAGGTTTTAGGTTTAAGAATAGGATTTGTATTTGTTTAGGTTTGGTTCTTTTTTTTTTCTTTTTTTTTCTTTCCTTTTTTTTCTTTTTTTAATTACTATTATTATTATTGTTATTATTATTATTATTATTATTATCCTTTATTATTATTATTATTATTATTATTATTATTATTATCAATATTATTATTATTGCTATTATTATTATTATTATTATTATTATTTATTAACATATATATATATATATATATATATATATATATATATATATATATATATATATATATATATATATATATATATGAGGTTAAAAATCCAAAAATAGTATCTGCACACCAAATAAATTCTAGAAAATTACTTTGTAAAGTTCTAACAAAATACCACACTCAAAATATTTTATGAAATATTTTATGAAATATTTTATAATTAATAATTAAATATTTATTTAGTTATATAAATCAAATAATTGTATTATCTAATTAACTAAGTAATTAATTAATTGGTTATCCACAAAATAGGTAATAGTAAATAATATGCAAATCTATAAGAAGGAAAATTGCCTAACTTGGCACGAAAAATTATGGGATGCTAATTGTAGAAAAGTTGGGATAGAAAATAACTACAAACAAATTATATATATAATATCTAAATATTTAACCATTAATCTATGGTCGTTCCACTAACGTCATACTAATACCAAGGGATCAAATTTTTGTGCCACGGAAAGATCCTACAGGTAGTGTCTCCTATGTAGGCTACTTCCTATGAAGGGAGATACATATTTTGGGCAATCCTATATTATTATTGTCCAAACCACAGTGAAGTGTCATAATAATATTATTGAGTTTTATTTAATAAAAAAATTAAAATAAATACAAAAAATACAAAATACCTATTTTTGGGTGAGTGGGTTTACACTCTGTGCCTGCCACCAAGTCTATAGAGAACTCGATACCTCTATCTGGCGGCAAACCTGGCAACTCCTATCGAAAGACATCCAGGAACTCCGTTATCGAATGATGTGGCAAATCCTCTTTTTCCATCCTGGCTCCACAAAAGATGCCCCTTCTCCGCTCCGCTGCTCCTCTGGCAACCTCGAACTCTGGCTTTCCTGGCGGTCAAAATATCACTCTGCCTCCACGATATTCTATAGTAGCATGGTGCCTACTTAACCAATCCATTCCAAGTACACTATCATATCCCGAAAGTGGCATTACGAGTAAGCATACACTCAACTCTCGACCTCCCAATAAAACTCTTCGGTCGTTGCAAAAATTATTGTCTAGGATAATGCCTCCGCCAGTCATGATCTTTCATGTCCTATCTAAGGAATTCGCGTTTAAACGATACTTAAGAGCATAAGATACAAATATAAAACTATTAGAAGAGCCAGAATCGAATAATGCAAGTGCTGGAATAGAATCGAGAAGAACTGAACCTGATATCACGTCTCTTGCTGGCTAGGCCTCCTGGACCATCATAGCATACGCTCGTCCCTGGAGTGCACCTCTCTGTTGCTGTGACAATAGTGGTGGTCCCCTCTGCTGACCTCCTGGTGTAGTAGGTACTCTGGCAGATCCCTTTTGAGTGGCTGCTCCACCCTGACCTGGACGAGTCTGAATAGACGGACAATCTCTCAACTAGTGCACTGATGATCCACAAGACCAACATGTACCCAGCCTCTTCCTGCAGATGTCTCTTGTGTGTCCCGCCTTCTCGCAGTATGCACACTGGACAACAGGATGGGTCTGCCTCTGCGGCTGCTGCTGGATATATCCTCAAACTAGTGCCTGGTATTGCTGGTGCTGATACGGCCTCTGTTGCTGCTAAAAGTAGGGACGCTTGGCCGGTCCCGCGCTACCACTCGTTCCTCCTGAATGTCGCATCCTCTCTTGGGTATGAGGTCCAAATCATCCTCAATAATCTGGATATCCATCATAATACCCTCAATAGTAGTAGTTTGACGTCCAGAAGTATGAGACTTGATCTCTCTTATCAGCCCCTTCCTGAACTTTCGAGCTCAGTCTCCGGGGTCCCGTATCATCGACGGTATAAAATGACTTAAGTGGCAAAACTCTGTAGCGTACTCGTTGACCGATATATTCCTTTGGACCAAGTCATGGAACTGACTCTCCAAGGCTCCCAAGGCCACGTCGAGAAATAACTTTTCCTTAAAAAGTTTCTTGAAAGCCTCTCAAGTAAGTCCTTTAGCAGTAACTCTTGGCTCCGATACCAAGTCAGTGCAATATCGAACATCTGGCTGTCGGCGATCTCGATATGCAGACTCTCTGGAATCTGAGAAAAGAGTAAGTTCCTTTCTGTGTCCTCCAGCCAATCATCTTTGTGAAGTATCCCCTCAATGCCCTTGAACTCCTAAGGCATCATCCTATTGAAGTCCACTATAGTGCCTGGCCTCTGTTGCGGCTGCTGCTGATGGCGAGGATGCTGTTGTGTGACTCTTTCCACTACCTGGAGAGCCACCCGATGAGCATTCTCTATGCTATACCTCATAAACTAAGTCTGTGCTTGGTGCACCTCTGCCTGCACCCTCTGTGCCTCAGCCTAAACTCGCTGAGCCTCTACTGACGTCCTCTGAGCATCCACCATGCTCTGAATCAATGCGAACATCTGAGCTCCGTCAGCGGGCACACCTCGTGGAAACAGAACCGGTGGTGGTGGAAGGTCCTCCGTAACAGCCGGGATAACACTCTGGATAGGTGGGGGAGGAGGACCCCCAAAAACTGAGGAAACTAACGAATAGGTAAAGTAAGAGGAGCAACTCCTGTCACGCCCCAGTCCCAAAATACATAGGACCAGGAACACGTGACACGCCAGCTACGCATTCGACCAGACTCTGGTCTGACTCGAATACGTATAAGCTGTAATATAAAAGGGCACTATCTAGATATTTTATCAATGTAAACCTCTATGTCTCAATCCACAATGTACATCAGTATACAAGAAAGAGCTAAATGTGCTAAGGTCGGCCGCCTAATAACACACTAACTCGAATAGACTCGAGAAGAAGTATGAGTCTACAAAACTAGGCTACAACAGCAGATGAGATAAACAATATAAAATAACTGTAATGCCGGTAGATATAATGTGAGTACCTGGTACCATGCTCGCAAGATATGCCACTCCATCAGTATCTCCAAGTGCTCCGTAATCGTCTATGCTGCAAAACTGGCAGGGAACCAGGTCCTCAGAGGGACGTAACAAGGTACAGAAATATAGCAAGCCAAGTAAACAGAAAGTACAAGTGCACGACAGGGTACTCTATCATAACCAACTAGTGTGACACAGTTTGAAGACAATGTTCGACGCGTGGGCTGTCCAAAGTAAAATCGTAGCTCCGGGCACGGAAATACACGGCACGTACCGCAGCTCCGGGCAAAGAGTCACACGGGTAAAACAGTTACACTAGATACAGGTATCACTAGAAAATACTACATATATATAAGCGCGTGCAGAGTAGCCCAAACGTCTAGTAACTGTCTTTCCCTTCTCGAGCGGTCAACGATTGTGCGTTGAACCTGAACCTCTAATTACAGTCTCGACACAAGGAAATAACTCAACAGACGCGACCCTAAGGTCGTCCCAGTATCTGGTCATGATGTCAGTATCAGGATACAGGAATCTGGCACGATCACAGTGTATGAGTGTGTCCTGGGGTGTCGATAAACTCAGGTACGCATATCAAGATACTACGAATCATCCGACAATCTCCCTAGGATGCTACGACGTACGTCTTCACCCGGCTGTGAACCGGACACGAAGTACCGAACGTCAACATAACTACGTGCACGAGGTACATACGAAACAAATAAATATCTGTAAATGGAAATACAGGGTGGCAAGGTACACTTGCCTGCGTGCGGATGCTGATGACGGGGATCGGGTACTACGTCCAAGTCCTCAGGTCCCGCAATACCTAGAGAAGAGATACAAAATCTGAATTAATAATCTACTTAAGACAGACAGGTGTGCTACACACAGCTACATCTAGACTCAGTCTCAAAAATTATCTAATAATTTCCTGTCCTTAATTCTTTGTCTCGTGATCCGATATAATACCCATTCCGTATTAATTCACCTGCTCTCCATTTGCAGGTATTTCATATCCTCCATCAATTTTCTATTTATCCGAAAATACTGGATTTAATTATTTATCTTCAACCATGTATTTTATTCATAACCTCAATTTAGATTTAAACCCTAACTTTACCATTGATCCTAAACTCATTGTCTCTCTTTTAAATCATTTGAATATATTGACAACGATTAAACCCCCAACTTTACCGTTAACCACAAGTCATAATATTTACCATTCATCTTAAACCACAATGTTCCAGTGCTATACTAGGCTAACCATATTTTATGCCAATAATATATATCAAATTCTATCAACTATATCCACATATAATCCTCGAATCACTTACCATCCATAACCATCAATACTTATCCCTAGATAACTTAAGCCCATATGTATATATAAACATCCTCATTCCAATAATATTTGCATATAACAATCTCATATTTCCTTTAGTTCAATTGTTTCACTACTCTATCATTTACCATCACTATACAAACACTAGTAATATATTTAATCTCTTTAAACACTACCTCATCCATATTCATATTTAACATCATTAACCTCAACCTACATATATATACCTCAACCGTATATTCTTAATTACCACACTACCCTAGCCATCCACATACTTAAACCCAAACCCTAGCTAGTATATCACATGTATAAACACCATTAATATAACCAAAACAAATTCTGGAATTTAAATGAGGATGGGGGAAGAGTCGACCTTGGCGACGACGGTGCCGAGTACGGTCGGAGAAGGTGGTCGGGGGTGGTGGTGATGACGGGGGTAGTGGTGGTGATGGTGGTGGTGAAAAGTGGGAGTGAGGGAGGTAGTGAAAAGTGGGAGTGATGGAGGTGGTAAAACCGGGGATGGTGGTGGTCGGCCGGTAGTAAACCGATGGTGGTAGTGGTGGTGGGAGATGGCCGGAAGGGCCAGTCGGGGAGGAGGGACAGTATAGTGCGGCGGTGGGGAGACTCACGGGCGTAGGTGGCCGGCTGCACCGAGCCTCGCCGGAGATGGTCGCACAGGCGCGGGTGCACAGCAGCCGCGGGCCGGAGAGAAGCACACAGCGGGTGCACAGCAGCCGCGGGGAAGACGGCTGGAGCGGGGGTGGCTGCGTCGGTAGCCGACGTGGCCGGAGGTCAGGGTCCCCGGTCGGGTGGGGCTCAAGTGAGAGTAGTATGGAGGGAAGAAGAGAAGGAGAATGAAGAAGGAAGTGTGAAGAAGGAGAAGCTTTGCATGGGAAGCTTTCTTCTTGCAAGAAGAAGATTAATGAGGTAGGAGAGAGAGAGTGGTGTTGGGATTAGGGCCGGTTGAGTGTGTTGAGGGTGGAGGAAAATGTTGCTTTATAGGGGGATGTGTGGGTTTGAATGAGTGGTTGGGATCCTCCTAGGTAGAATGAGTGGTGGTGATTTAATATGGATAGGGTGTGGGGTTTCTTCATGAGGGAATGAGGGAATGAGGGAATGAGGGAATTGGGTTTGGGACCCCATTTTGGGACCCTACAATTAATCATGACCAATGGGATGTTGCCAACAATTTTAATTGCAAATAAGTCCCCGTAAATTCGGGAATTTGTATGGACACATAAAATGACGCAAAAATTGCGAAGAAAAATATATTTAAAAATTGTCATGGTGAGGGGGTGTTGCGCGTTAGGCGCGGGTCAAATTTGAAGGGCATTGGGATTAATTTAATATTAAAATAGAATTTACAAAGTTGGTAATCCCGATTTAAATAAAGATAATGCGTCCCGCAAATTTAATTTAATTGGGGTCCGCGGGGTCAAAATCTGGAAATAACGCAAGGCCAAAAATGGTGGGGGCTTGGAGTCGGTCTTGGACCCTTTAGTTGGTCCGGCTCAACGGGTTAAGTTGGTACCCCAAAATTGAGTGTAACGACACAGGTATCCGACACGAAATTAAATACGGGTTACGATTTTCGGAATGTTGCGCAATTAATTTAGAGCACACAAAAGCTGATTTTAACAGTCAAAAAGTCCAGTGCCTAATTTGGCGAGTTGAGTCGAGTGTACAATATTTGTACGGAAATTATGGGCTGATAATGGCTCCGAATAAATAGACAAAGATAGGGTGTGCCAATGGTTTAAATTAATTGGATTAAAATTCCAGGTAAATATCATCTACTCTAAACCTCAATATTTTCTATCAAAATTTTCCAAATCCACTCTAACTATCTATGGAATAAATTGAGGGGATTTACATTCTTCCCAACTTAGAAAAATTTCGTCCCCGAAATTAAAAGTAAAGCACGATAATATCTAACAGAATTTAAAATAACTAGTAATTAAATGCCGTACGTGGAATCGTACCTTGCTTCTCAAATAAGTACGGGAATCGCTGCCGAATAGAATCCTCGCGCTCCCAAGTAGACTCGCCTGGTGAATGGTGCTTCCATGCCACTCTGACCAGTAGAATCGTCTGTCTTCTCAATGTCTCCTCGCTGCGATCAAGGATCTCAATTGGCTGCTCTACGTAAGACAGACTAGGCCCGACTGTAATCTCCGAATGATTAAGCACGTGGCTAGGGTCTGCGACATATCTCCTCAACTGCGATACATGAAATACGTCATGTACTCCTTCTAATAATGGAGGTAATGCAAGACGGTAAGCCACTTCGCCAACTCGTTCCAGAATATCAAAAGGTCCGATGTACCTCGGACTCAGCTTGCCTCTGCCTCCGAATATGATGGTACCACGAGTGGGCGATATCCTCAAAAATACGTGGTCACCCTTCTTGAACTCTAATGGTCTGCGGTGCGCATCTGTCCAGCGTTTCTGTCTGTCCTGTGCTGCGCGCAGGTGGCTCTGAATCTGCTTGACCTTCTCTACTGTTTGTGTCACCAGTTCTGGACCAAGTATCTGACGCTCTCCCACGTCACTCCAACAAACTGGCGACCTACATTTCCTGCCGTACAGTACCTCATAAGGTGCCATCTGTATGCTGGCCTGGTAACTGTTATTGTAGAAGAATTCCACCAAGTGTAGATGGTCTTCCCAAGATCCTCTAAAATCAATCATGCACGCTCTCAACATATCCTCTAATATTTGTATCATGTGCTCTGACTGTCCGTCAGTCTGTGGATGATACGCAGTGCTGAGCTTGAGACGAGTTCCTAGGCTCTCCTACATACTCCGCCAAAAATGTGACGTTAATCTGGAATCATGATCCGATACGATGCTGACAGGCACCCCATGTAATCGTACTATCTACCTCATATACAGGTCAGCTAGTATCTCTGTGGATTGCCCAACTCTGAAGGGCAAGAAATGTGCAGACTTGGTGAGTCTGTCTACGATAACCCAAACTGCATCCTTCCCGCTAGGGCTTCGCGGTAATCCTGTGATGAAGTCCATAGTAATGTGTTCCCACTTTCACTCGGGAATGGGGAGTGGCTGCAATAATTCTGCAGTCCTCTGATGTTCAGCCTTGACTTGCTAACAAACTAAATATTTTGCCACAAATCTTACAATTTCCCTCTTCATCCCATGCCACCAAAAATGCTGTCTCAAGTCTCGGTACATCTTCGTACCCCCGGGATGAATGGAATAAATCGAGCTATGAGCCTCGGTCATCAACTCTTGGCGTAGCTCACCACTCGGAACATATAGGCGATCTCCGCACCTCAGCATTTCGTCTTCATGAATCCTGAGTCTCGTCTGCATCCGACTTCTGTTCTCTCTCGCAGACGTCGATATCTCGCATCTGTAGGCAATGCTGCCTTGATCCTCTCAATCAAAGTAGACTGAACCTCAAGACTGGCCATCTGTCCATCCATGCCTGGCAATATGATCTCAATTCCAAGCTCCTGGAGATCCTCTAGCAACTGTCGCTGCGTCGTCAAAAAGTATGCCCTGGGCTTCCTGCTTAAGGCATCTGCTACGACGTTCGTCTTGCCAGGGTGGTACTGCGACTTGATTTCATTATCTGTCATTAATTCCAGCCAATGTCTCTGTCCCTTGTTGAGCTCCTTCTATGTGTAGGCATACTTCAGACCCTTGTGTTCCGTATAAACCTCAACACGCTCTCTATAAGGGTAGTGTCGCCATAGCTTTAGTGTAATGTCACTGCAGCTAGCTCCAAGTCGTGCGTCGGATAGTTCTTCTCATGTACTCTCAGC
Source organism: Iris macrosiphon (assembly GCA_036927795.1). NCBI lineage: Eukaryota > Viridiplantae > Streptophyta > Magnoliopsida > Asparagales > Iridaceae > Iris > Iris macrosiphon. The sequence continues at coordinate 70,839,422 of JAYESA010000008.1, read as the reverse complement.
TGTCTCGATGCGTAGGCTATCACCTTGCCGTGTTGCATCAGTACACATCCCAATCCGCTTCCTGATGCATAACTGTACACTACAAATCCTCCTGATCCTGAAGGTAGTATCAAAATCGGGGCTGATGTCAGACGCTTCTTTAGCTCATCGGAAGCCGCCTGACACTCGTTGGTCCAGATAAACTCTTCGCCTTTACGCGTCAGTCGCGTCATAGGCGCAGTTATCCTCGAAAAGTTTTCCACGAACCTTCGGTAATATCCGGCAAGTCCGAGGAAACTCCTAACCTCCGTAACTGATGTAGGGGTAGGCCAGGTCTCTACTGCAGCTATCTTCTCCGGATCAACTGATAGTCCATCTCCGGTGATTATGTGCCCCAGAAATGGTACTCTATCCAAGCAACTCACATTTGCTGAGTTTGGCGTACAGCCCCTCATGTCTCAGCGTCTCCAACACAATCCTGAGATGTCTTTCATGCTCCTCCTGGCTCTTGGAATATACCAATATGCCTTTGATGATTATCACCACGAACTTATCTAAGTACTGGTGGAAAATATTGTTCATTAGGCTCCTACTTACTGCTGGCGCGTTGGTTAAATCAAATGGCACGACTAAAAACTCATAGTGGCCATACTTCATCCAAAAGGCCGTCTTTGGGATGTCTTCTCTCCGTACCTTGATCTGATGATAACTGGATTTGAGATCGATCTTCAAAATACATATACGCCACTTAGCTGATTCAAATTAATCTTCGATGCGCGGCATAGGGTACTTGTTCTGTATTCGTAACCGCCCTTAACGTCCTGTAATCGATACACAAGTGTACTGTCTCATCCTTCTTTGGCACTATTAAGATAGTTGCTTCCCATGGGGAAACACTAGCCCGACTGAAACCTTTGTCTAAGAGATCCTCTACTATGGATCTTTAACTCAACCAACCATATCAGTGCTAGTCTGAAGACGAGAGAATAACTAGCTCGGCTCTGGGAGTCAACTCTATAACAAATTTTATCTCTCTGTCAGGTGGCAGGCCGGAAAGATTATCTAGAATCACATCCTCAAACTCTGATATAACATGGTGGTACACTGGTTCACCTCCTGCATCGTATACCCCTAAGGTAGATGGGCACCATACTCCCGGGCTTTCTGAACTCAACTCAGGGTAACCTGGTGGTCTAAAAATATAATGCACTACGTCGACAATCTAGTATCGGGTGGTATTGGCTCAATCAACTCATGTTAGGACAGTGTCATCGTCCAGACTTAACCTTAAAATAAATTCTCCTGTTCTGTTTACCACACTAATCCTCCAAAAGAAAAATTCTTTCCTGCCTAATGTAAAATTTTCTTTTCTCCTCAAGGTTTTCCCTAAAATTTTATTCCTCAAATTTCTTCTTTTCGTTATTCCTCCCTCCAAGTCACAAGTACAATAATGGTATCCCTCAAGCACATACTAGAATTCCTGGAATCCGATTATTATCTTCCAAGTGAGATCCTAAATTTTTTATCTCCTCTAGCTCATAATCATCGTTCCTAGCATTGCTATCTTATACAACTATTAGTTTCCATCATCAGGCTATGCGTTTCCCTAAATTATTCTAGGTCATGATCAACAATCCTTCCAGCTCTTAGTACTTCCAAGATCACTTCTACCTCAAGCACGGGTAGGGTACTACTAGGTCCAACTCCCTTGCCAACCTTCACCACTAGTTCTAGAATCCAAGAAACCCATCAATCTATCCTGATAAGGTAACAATCTTCTCAGAGAAAGGCATACGAATCCAGTCTTCCGCCGTCTGGTCTTCGATCTTCTTCTGGAGGGAAATCATCAGTCACTAGCATTCGTCTCCCCGAACAATAGGGGACGAGAAACAAGGATAGCAATATTTGACGAAGATTGAACGAATGCAAATTGGAAGTCCAAGGGCGATAATCACATACAAAGAGTTTTAAATCGATTATGGATTGAGATCCTATTCAACAATCATAATATATTTTCCTAATTTGCATGCTCGCTTGGCACAGTCAGGTGACCAAGGCAATTTAAATCGGACCTGCATGGGCCACCACAAAAACATGTCATGCCCCAGTCCCAAAATACGTAGGACCAGGAACACGTGACACGCCAACTACGCATTCGACCAGACTCTGGTCTGACTCAAATACGTATAAGCTGTAATATAAAAGGGCACTATCTAGATATTTCATCAATGTAAACCTCTATGTCTCAATCCACAATGTACATCAGTATACAAGAAAGAGCTAAATGTGCTAAGGTCGGCCGTCCAATAACACACTAACTCGAATAGACTCGAGAAGAAGTATGAGTCTACAAAACTAGGCTACAACAACAGATGAGATAAACAATGTAAAATAACTGTAATGCCGGTAGATATAATGTGAGTACCTGGTACCATGCTCGCAAGATATGCCACTCCATCAGTATCTCCAAGTGCTCCGTAATCGTCTATGCTGCAAAACTGGCAGGGAACCAGGTCCTCAGAGGGACGTAACAAGGTACAGAAATATAGCAAGCCAAGTAAACAGAAAGTACAAGTGCACGACAGGGTACTCTATCATAACCAACTAGTCTGACACAGTTTGAAGACAATGTTCGACGCGTGGGCTGTCCAAAGTAAAATCGTAGCTCCGGACACGGAAACACACGGCACATACCGCAGCTCCGGCAAAGAGTCATACGGGTGAAACAGTTACACTAGATACAGGTATCACTAGAAAATACTACATATATATAAGCGCGTGCAGAGTAGCCCAAACGTCCAGTAACTGTCTTCCCCTTCCCGAGCGGTCAACGATTGTGCGTTGAACCTGAACCTCTAACTACAGTCTCGACACAAGAAAATAACTCAACAGACGCGACCCTAAGGTCGTCCCAGTCTCTGATCATGATGTCAGTATCAGGATACAGGAATCTGGCACGATCACAGTGTATGAGTGTGTCCAGGGGTGTCGATAAACTCAGGTACGCATATCGAGATACTAGGAATCATCCGACAATCTCCCTAGGATGCTATGACGTACGTCTTCACCCGTCTGTGAACCGGACGTGAAGTACCGAACATCAACATAACTACGTGCATGAGGTACATACAAAACAAATAAATATCTGTAAACGGAAATACAGGGTGGCAAGGTACACTTGCCTGCATACGGATGCTGATGACGTGGATCGGGTACTACGTCCAAGTCCTCAGGTCCCGCAATACCTAGAGAAGAGATACAAGATCTGAATTAATAATCTACTTAAGACAGACAGGTGTGCTACACACAGCTACATCTAGACTCAGTCTCAAAAATTATCTAATAATTTTCCGTCCTCAATTCTTTGTCTCGTGATCCGATATAATACCCATTCCGTATTAATTCACCTGCTCTCCATTTGCAGGTATTTTATATCCTCCATCAATTTTCTATTTATCCGAAAATACTGGATTTAATTATTTATCTTCAACCATGTATTTTATTCATAACCTTAATTTGGATTTAAACCTAACTTTACCATTGATCCTAAACTCATTGTCTCTCCTTTAAATTATTTGAATATATTGACAACGATTAAACCCCCAAGTTTACCGTTAACCACAAGTCATAATATTTACCATTCATCTTAAACCACAATGTTCCAGTGCTATACTAGGCTAACCATATTTTATGATAACAATATATATCAAATTCTATCAACTATATCCACAAATAATCCTCGAATCACATACCATCCATAACCATCAATACTTATCCCTAGATAACTTAAGTCCATATATATATATAAACATCCTCATTCCAATAATATTTGCATATAACAATCTCATATTTCCTTTAGTTCAATTGTTTCACTACTCTATCATTTACCATCACTATACAAACACTAGTAATATATTATATCTTTTTAAACACTACCTCATCCATATTCATATTTAACATCATTAACCTCAACCTACATATATATACCTCAATCGTATATTCTTAATTACCACACTACCCTAGCCATCCACATACTTAAACCCAAACCCTAGCTAGTATATCACATGTATAAACACCATCAATATAACCAAAACAAATTCTGGAATTTAAATAAGGATGGGGGAAGAGTCGACCTTGGCGACGACGGTGTCGGGTACGGTCGGAGAAGGTGGCCGGGGTGGTGGTGATGACGGGGGTAGTGGTGGTGATGGTGGTGGTGAAAAGTGGGAGTGAGTGAGGTGGTGAAAAGTGGGAGTGATGGAGGTGGTGATGTAGCGCCCCGTTCTCCCGGTGCGGAGAGCGCGGCTAAGAAACACAAGACGGTATCGTTCGATTGGGATAGATTGAATTAAGAACTCGTCCTCATTATGGATTTGTTTCTTCGGAATCGATTCCCATATTCAGTGGACTGCGCCCCAAGGATCGGCTTAGCGGCAGAGTCAGGAGGGACCTCTCCGCTGCTATCTTTTATTGCCTCGGTTTTGATGTCGCTTGTTGCCTTCGTGCTTTAAGTTGGTTTTGGGATTGCTTGTTTTCCTTGAACGGTTTCGATGGTTTTTATTGTTTTCGTTCATTGACTTGCACTTCTATTCCGAGATTGGAAAGAGAGGAAGAAGTATTAATCGAGCTGTTCGTGTGCAGGTGAACGAGCAGTAGGTGGCTTGCGAGCGGAGTCGTGAAGCACCTCTTTCCTTCTCCTTCCAACTATCTAAATGAGTGGCTATGCAAATCATTTATCTGCGTACTCTGAATATGTGCTTGCTATACAAATCATTAAAGCCTTGTGCGGGCGCAACCCCAGGCCCGCACGGCGGTCACTATTCGGGGGACGCCTCAAGTGATTCTACGGAATTGGGTTGTGACATAGTGGTATCAGAGCACATATTCAAGTTCCTTAGACTTTGTGCTAGAAAAGTTCCTTTAACGATCAAATTCCTGTGCGAACTCTTGAACTCGCTAGGCCAAAATGAGATAAGGTCATGCAATAAGTCCATAATACATTATGATCCTAATATAATTTACCTTCTTTTGAAGGAATGGATCCAGCGCAATCTGCAGCGCAACCACCGAACGAAACACAGGAAAGTAGTTCGGGCACTTCGGGAAGCTCTCGGAGCCAACGAGGCATGTCTCAAGTCGACCCGCTTGAGCGAGTAATGCAAATATTAGAATCGTAATGACAAAGAGATGATGCTCGCCAAGCCAAGTTCGAGAGCAATCTAGAGACCCGATTCTCAGTCCAACAGAAGTAGGTAGATACCCTACAACAGATCGTTCAGACTTTGGCTGCCAACCATTTCGCCGTAACAGCAACGACTCCGGTGGAACAGCCCGTGCTTGAAGTAGAGACGCCACAAATTCCAAGGCCGAGGGACGTGACTGCCTTCAACTTGGGACACTTCAAGAAAGTCTATAACACCCCATTCAGCAGGACTGAGGACCCAGTGGTAGCTCTAAATTGGCTAGCAGAACTAGAAGATCACTTCGCTCTGCTAGAGGTCCCCGAAGAGAAGCGCGTCTTCTGCGCGCAACTACAGCTTCGCCTCAACGCACACAATTGGTGGGACGTGCATCGACGATCTCTCCAATTTGATCACGGAGAGGAGGTGATCTCGTGGACGATCTTTCGTGCCGCGTTCGAAGAGGAGTTTATACCGCCTCCAGTACAACGTCAAATGGAAAATGATTTCGTGCAACTGAGGCAGGGCAGTATGACTGTGAAGCAGTACTCCGCCAAATTCAACCGACTCTCCAAATTCGCTAGGGCCTATTTACCTGATGCAGCGAGTCGAGCCAGAAGGTTTGAAGGTAGACTACGCCCTGCCATCCATTCGCACGTGGTCAATAATCAGTACGGGACGATGCGCGAAGTCATGAATCACGCCCTATCTCTCAAACCGCAGTATACTCACGTTTCCACCGGCGCTGTGCATACCTACAATCACAAATGCCAAGGCAACGATAGAGGAAACACCGCTGCAAAGCGCCCTAACCACGGCGGTCCCCGGAGAGGAAATCAAGAATGGTGTAACTTCTGTAAGAAATCTGGGCACACCATTAATCAATATCGTAAGAGACTTGGGTTATGTCTTGCTTGTGGCAATCTAGGCCATGCCATAAATTCCTGCCCGAACCTTCCTGATCGTCGTCCTCGACGAGATAATCCCTAACGGTAAGCATTGTTCTTAAGTTTCGGGATGAAACTTCCAATTGGTTGGGTAGGATGTAGCGCCCCGTTCTCCCGGTGCGGAGAGCGCGGCTAAGAAACACAAGACGGTATCGTTCGATCGGGATAGATTGAATTAAGAACTCATCCTCGTTATGGATTTGTTTCTTCGGAATCGATTCCCATATTCAGTGGACTGCGCCCCAAGGATCGGCTTAGCGGCAGAGTCAGGAGGGACCTCTCCGCTGCTATCTTTTATTGCCTCGGTTTTCGATGTCGCCTTGTTGCTTTCGTGCTTTGAGTTGGTTTTGGGATTGCTTGTTTTCCTTGAATGGTTTTAATGGTTTTTATTGTTTTCGTTCATTGACTTGCACTTCTATTCCGAGATTGGAAAGAGAGGAAGAAGTATTAATCGAGCTGTTCGTGTGCAGGTGAACGAGCAGTAGGTGGCTTGCGAGCGGAGTCGTGAAGCGCCTCTTTTCTTCTCCTTCCAACTATCTAAATGAGTGGCTACCAACCCGATTAGCTAGCCCTGCTTCCAAGCTTCACTCCTTTTGCCCCGATCAAACGATACCAAGTAATAATAAAAGAAACAAAGATAAAAGAGAATAGACTTGGTTAATACTGCTTGTCAATCAAACTCGTGAACGGTTACTTACTTGCATGCTTGTTCGTTCGGGATATACATCATATGCATCAATTTTAGTTAGAATATATCTTCTTCTATAATTGTGCTATCCATGCATCATATCTATGCATTCCTCGTGTTGCCTCTACTGCATGAATGGATAACTTAACTAAACATCGTGTGTTCGATCATGGACAACTTGTGCACAAGGGTATAAGTTCTGCGGACGGTCGCTGGGGCACTGGCACCGATCCGATCCGGGCAAAACTTCGTGTGTAGTCATCGTGTGCGGACTGGATGGCTTGCAACGCATCATGTGTTTATCGTGTATCCATTATGAGCTCTCGTTGCATGCTATCCTAGTCCATGACTAGTCCATAATGGCTACCAAGCCAGTGATCACCTGTGGCATAGTCATCGTGTGCGGACTGGACGGCTTGCAACGCATCGTGTGTTTATCGTTGCATCCTATCCTTGTCCATGACTATTTCCACCTTATATATTTAAACCTGTTGCAAACTAACTTGTGTCTTCGTGGCAGGGAAGGCATGGTAAGTATTGTGTAGGTAATTCAGACGGGCAGGTAAAATCTACCGAACGGTGGCACGTTCATTTCAGTAAATTCTTTATGCTGCTTACTTGTAAATGAACTAAGGCAAGATAGAAACCCACACAAATATGCATGCTTCATTAAAACAACGTGTTGATTGGTATAGTTCGGCTACCTCGCCTTCACCAGCATGTTTCGATATGCTGACCCTCGTTGAAACAGGTTCTCCGCACTAAGGCGAACCGAGCGAGGAGCCAAAGTCGTCTTCCCGATCCAGTCCAGCTGTTGGCGCATCTTCACCGCGCCCCTGAAGTCTTTTGAAGTCCGAAGCTGCAACTCTTCATACACAAATTCAGCTCCGTGGCAAAGCTATCCTCCAGCCTGGAGGTCCTTATCATTTTGAGTTTATAAAGGGATGTAATGTACAGGACTGCTATCTCATTTTGAGTCATCTCTTTTGTAAGCCGTTCGGCATATTAGCTAACTCGTTCAAGAGTTTGTAATAGATGTTCAATATCAATAAAGAAAACTTTTCCATGTTTTAAATTTGTGTTTCAATTTATCTGCGTACTCTGAATATGTGCTTGCTATGCAAATCATTAAAGCCTTGTGCGGGCGCAACCCCAGGCCCGCACGGCGGTCACGATTCGGGGGACGCCTCAAGTGATTCTACGGAATTGGGTCGTGATATAGTGGTATCAGAGCACAGATTCAAGTTCCTTAGACTTCGTGCTAGAAAAGTTCCTTTAACGATCAAATTTCTGTGCGAACTCTTGAACTCGCTAGGCCAAAATGAGATACGTTCATGCAATAAGTCCATAATACATTATGATCCTAATATAATTTACCTTCTTTTGAAGGAATAGATCCAGCGCAATCTGCAGCGCAACCACCGAACGAAACACAGGAAAGTAGTTCGGGCACTTCGGGAAGCTCTCGGAGCCAACGAGGCATGTCTCAAGTCGACCCGCTTGAGCGGGTAATGCAAATATTAGAATCGCAATGACAAAGAGATGATGCTCGCCAAGCCAAGTTCGAGAGCAATCTAGAGACCCGATTCTCAGTCCAACAGAAGTAGGTAGATACCCTACAACAGATCGTTCAGACTTTGGCTGCCAACCATTCCGCCGCAACAGCAACGACTCCGGTGGAACAGCCCGTGCTTGAAGTAGAGACGCCACAAATTCCAAGGCCGAGGGACGTGACTGCCTTCAACTTGGGACACTTCAAGAAAGTCTACAACACCCCATTCAGCGGGACTGAGGACCCAGTGGTAGCTCTAGATTGGCTAGCAGAACTAGAAGATCACTTCGCTCTGCTAGAGGTCCCCGAAGAGAAGCGCGTCTTCTGCGCGCAACTACAGCTCCGCCTCAACGCACATAATTGGTGGGACGTGCATCGACGATCTCTCCAATTTGATCACGGAGAGGAGGCGATCTCGTGGACGACCTTTCGTGCCGCGTTCGAAGAGGAGTTTGTACCGCCTCCAGTACAACGTCAAATGGAAAATGATTTCGTGCAACTGAGGCAGGGCAGTATGACTGTGAAGCAGTACTCCGCCAAATTCAACCGACTCTCCAAATTCGCTAGTGCCTATTTACCTGATGTAGCGAGTCGAGCCAGAAGGTTTGAAGGTAGACTACGCCCTGCCATCCATTCGCACGTGGTCAATAATCAGTACGGGACGATGCGCAAAGTTATGAATCACGCCCTATCTCTCGAACCGCAGTATTCTCACGTTTCCACCGGCGCTGTGCATACCTACAATCACAAATACCAAGGCAACGATAGAGGAAACACCGCTGCAAAGCGCCCTAACCACGGCGGTCCCCGGAGAGGAAATCAAGAATGGTGTAACTTCTGTAAGAAATCTGGGCACACCATTAATCAATATCGTAAGAGACTTGGGTTATGTCTTGCTTGTGGCAATCTAGGCCATGCCATAAATTCCTGCCCGAACCTTCCTGATCGTCGTCCTCAACGAGATAATCCCTAACGGTAAGCATTGTTCTTAAGTTTCGGGACGAAACTTCCAATTGGTTGGGTAAGATGTAGCGCCCCGTTCTCCCGGTACGGAGAGCGCGGCTAAGAAAAACAAGACGGTATCGTTCGATCGGGATAGATTGAATTAAGAACTCGTCCTCGTTATGGATTTGTTTCTTCGGAATCGATTCCCATATTCAGTGGACTGCGCCCCAAGGATCGGCTTAGCGGCAGAGTCAGGAGGGACCTCTCCGCTGCTATCTTTTATTGTCTCGATTTTCGATGTCGCTTGTTGCTTTCGTGCTTTGAGTTGGTTTTGGGATTGCTTGTTTTCCTTGAACAGTTTTGATGGTTTTCATTGTTTTCGTTCATTGACTTGCACTTCTATTCCGAGATTGGAAAGAGAGGAAGAAGTATTAATCGAGCTGTTCGTGTGCAGGTGAACGAGCAGTAGGTGGCTTGCGAACGGAGTCGTGAAGCGCCTCTTTCCTTCTCCTTCCAACTATCTAAGTGAGTGGCTACCAACCCGATTAGCTAGCCCTGCTTCCAAGCTTCACTCCTTTTGCCCCGATCAAACGATACCAAGTAATAATAAAAGAAACCAAGATAAAAGAGAATAGACTTGGTTAATACTGCTTGTCAATCAAACTCGTGAACGGTTACTTACTTGCATGCTTGTTCGTTCGGGATATACATCATATGCATCAATTTTAGTTAGAATATATATTCTTCTATAATTGTGCTATTAATGCATCATATCTATGCATTCCTCGTGTTGCCTCTACTGCATGAATGGATAACTTAACTAAACATTGTGTGTTCGATCATGGACAACTTGTGCACAAGGGTATAAGTTATGCGGACGGTCGCTGGGGCACTAGCACCGATCCGATCCGGACGGAACTTCGTGTGTAGTCATCGTGTACGGACTGGATGGCTTGCAACGCATCGTGTGTTTATCGTGTATCCATTATGAGCTCTCGTTGCATGCTATCCTAGTCCATGACTAGTCCATAATGGCTACCAAGCCAGTGATCACCTGTGGCATAGTCATCGTGTGCGGACTAGACGGCTTGCAACGCATCGTGTGTTTATCGTTGCATCCTATCCTTGTCCATGACTATTTCCACCTTGTATATTTAAACCTGTTGCAAACTAACTTGTGTCTTCGTGGCAGGGAAGGCATGGTAAGTATTGTGCAGGTAATTCAGACGGGCAGGTAAAATCCACCGAACGGTGGCACGTTCATTTCAGTAAATTCTTTATGCTGCTTACTTGTAAATGAACTAAGGCAAGATAGAAACCCACACAAATATGCATGCTTCATTAAAACAACGTGTTGATTGGTATAGTTCGGCTAGCTCGCCTTCACCAGCATGTTTCGATATGTTGACCCTCGTTGAAACAGGTTCTCCGCACTAAGGCGAACCGAGAGAGGAGCCGAAGTCGTCTTCCCGATCCAGTCCAGCTGTTGGCGCATCTTCACCGCGCCCCTGAAGTCTTTTGAAGTCCGAAGCTGCAACTCTTCATACACAAATGCAGCTCCGTGGCAAAGCTATCCTCCAGCCTGGAGGTCCTTATCATTTTGAGTTTATAAAGGGATATAATGTACAGGACTGCTATCTCATTTTGAGTCATCTCTTTTGTAAGCCGTTCGGCATATTAGCTAACTCGTTCAATAGTTTGTAATAGATGTTCATTATCAATAAAGAGAACTTTTCCATGTTTTAAATCTGTGTTTCAATTTATCTGCGTACTCTGAATATGTGCTTGCTATGCAAATCATTAAAGCCTTGTGCGGGCGCAACCCCAGGCCAGCACGGCGGTCACGATTCGGGAGACGCCTCAAGTGATTCTACGGAATTGGGTCGTGACAGGTGAAACTGGGGATGGTGGTGGTCGGCCGGTAGTAAACGGATGGTGGTAGTGGTGGTGGAAGATGGCCGGAAGGGTCAGTCGGGGAGGAGGGACAGTATAGTGCGGTGGCGAGGAGACGCACGGGCGCAGGTGGCCGGCTGCACCGAACCTCGCCGGAGATGGTCGCACAGGCGCGGGTGCACAGCAGCCGCGGGCCGGAGAGAAGCACACAACAGGTGCACAGCAGCCGCAGGGAAGGCCGGCTGGAGCGGGGGTGGCTGCGTCGGCGGCCGACGTGGCCGGAGGTCAGGGTCCCCGGTCGGGTGGGGCTCAAGTGAGAGTAGTATGGAGGGAAGAAGAGAAGGAGAATGAAGAAGGAAGAGTGAAAAAGGAGAAGCTTTGCATGGGAAGCTTTCTTCTTGTAAGAAGAAGATTAATGAGGTAGAAGAGAGAGAGTGGTGTTGGGATTAGGGCCGGTTGAGTGTGTTGAGGGTGGGGGAAAATGTTGCTTTATAGGGGGATGTGTGGGTTTGAATGAGTTGTTGGGATCCTCCTAGGTAGAATGAGTGGTGGTGATTTAATATGGATAGGGTGTGGGGTTTCTTCATGAGAGAATGAGGGAATTTGGTTTGGGACCCCATTTTTGGACCCTACAATTAATCATGACCAATGGGATGTTGCCAACAATTTTAATTACAAATAAGGCCCCATAAATTCGGGAATTTGCATGGACACATAAAATAACGCAAAAATTGCGGAGAAAAATATATTTAAAAATTGTCATGGTGAGGGGGTATTGCGCGTTAGGCGCGGGTCAAATTTGAACGGCATTGGGATTAATTTAATATTAAAATAGAATTTACAAAGTTGGTAATCCCGATTTAAATAAAGATAACGCGTCCCGCGAATTTAATTTAATTGGGGTCCGCGGGGTCAAAATCTGGAAATGACGCAAAGGCCAAAAATAGTGGGGGCTTGGAGTCGGTCTTGGACCCTTTAGTTGGTCCGGCTCAACGGGTTAAGTTGGTACCCCAAAATCGAGGGTAACGACACAGGTGTCCGACACGGAATTAAATACGGGTTACGATTTTCGAAATATTGCGCAATTAATTTAGAGCACACAAAAGCTAATTTTAACAGTCAGAAAAGTCCAGTGCCTAATTTGGCGAGTTGAGTCGAGTGTACAATATTTGTACGGAAATTATGGGCTGATAATGGCTCCGAATAAATAGACAAAGATAGGGTGTGCCAATGGTTTAAATTAATTGGATTAAAATTTCTGGTAAATATCCTCTACTCTAAACCTCAATATTTTCTATCAAAATTTTCCAAATCCACTCTAACTATCTATGGAATAAATTGAGGGGGTTTACAACTCCAGCTGTCTGGGTGGCAGGTCGAGAGGTGGTAGACCTCTTGGAAGCTGCGGGTCCCAATCTCAGCGACCTAGTCTTCGGTGGCATCCTAAAGACAGATCGAAAGAAGAAATCAATTAAGGGAAATGGTACGATATCATCAAAGAAGGACAGTATAATTTTAAAAGAAGTAGTTATTAAGAATAGCAAAATATAATTAGAAATTTCTCTAGTTGTGATTGAGCATACTCTTATTTATACCCTATCTCATGCTCGTAATAATACTCTAAGTCTGAGCACTACTACGATACTGCACTAGTTGCAACCTATTCTTACTCTTCTAGATTAGACTTGACTTCGGCCTGCATGGGCCACCACTAAAAATATGTCATGACCCGCACTCAAAATTTGGGCATAAGCCGTGGTATGTCCAGCCTATGTCATAACATCCGCGTTAGAACGCTATCTAGGTCTCAACACTACTAATCACTGATCATAAAATAATTTGTCAATGATCTCAACTCCATAAGGAGGACAATGAATATGGATTAAAAATAAGGTACTCAATCACAACAACTATAGGAAGGTAAATGGCATGACGAGATATAAAAGATATAAGAAATTCAGACATAAGTCTAGATCACAACTCAAATAACAATAATAAGTCTAGAGTCTAACTATCTCAACATAAATACAACCCAAGTCTCACAGTTTATAACAATCCAGTACATAAATAAACTAGATTAAGTGTTATCTAAATGACTGCGGCTGGTGTCTCCTCTAAGGAGAGTGGCTCCTCTGGAATCTCCTAGATGTAATCTCTATCTACTTTTGGACTATAATGGGTAGGACAAAAATCTTCGAGATCCTCTGAAAATGTTATCCAGTAAAGATTGGAGCGAAGTACAAACACTAACAGCAATTTTAATTATATTGACAAAAATATAAAACAGTTAAAGAAAATACATGATGAAAAAATACTGGAAAATAAGGAATACTAGAAAATAAGGAATACTGGAGAATAAGGAATACTCGAGAAACATGTAATCAATATATAGATCTAACTAGCAATAAACAGATATATAAAAATGCTAGAAGGAGTGTACTAAAATAAAAGAATAGGAATTCTAGCAAAGTGTTGTGAAATATCAGTTTGGTATGTGATCGGCTTGGGACTAGATCAGACTTGTTATATATGATTGGCTATGATACATGTGAGGTCAGGCTAACCATCTGGTTAGCTATAATGCTAGCAATAGTCACGCTAATCATATATAACAGGCTATGAGGCATGTAAATGGTCAGGCTACACCCTACGTGATATGTGGGGTAAGCTATGATGCATGTAAAGTAGGGTATGATCACATAATCTTGCTAATATTTATTCGTCCCCAGCTAGTACGATAGATTCCAATCATGACTCCTCATGACTAGTATCTACGATACTAGCCCGTGTATCTACTGTGTCGAAATCAAGTATACATTACAATTAGAATCCTAGTGATAATCAAAATAATAAAAATTGTCAGAGAATGTACTCGCCTATGGTATAGAGCAATAAATACCAAATCAGTCTGATTTGGAGTCCAAGTGACCTATACATATGAGTTATCATGTCATTTGGTGTAATGAAGTAATAATCAAGCTAAAATAGACTAAACATAGCTTTCTAGGTCAAGACTAGGTCATATTGGTCAAACTAGGCCAATTCTAGTCATTACCTTGCTAATACAAAGTTATATTTAGGTTTCTAATTTATATTATCTTAATTTATACTTATACCTATAATACCTAGTGGTAACTTGGCCTATAGGAAATTACCTTATCATGATATTATCCAATACTTTAAAATATCTAATACCATATGATACACTTAGGTATTTACCCATTTCTAGTTTGAATACCCATATCTAAACTACTATCTAACCAATACCTTAGTCATGGGTCATTACCTTACCCCAATATCCTAAATTTATCACTCACTAAAGATACTAAACCCCTGTATCTCAACTATTTATCTAATTATATATATTTACCAATAATATACCTTAACTTATCTAATATCTTAACACTATACAAAATAATACTCCACACCACAACTTCCTAGACCTACTTCCTTCTAATCCTAGTTGTGCACTGAAACACACTTGAAGCTACCCACACTAATGCACACTGACTTGTTAATGTCTCATAACACTAGGGATACCAACTGATGCACACATCCTCACTGAATACTCCAGGTTGCACTCTTCACATATAGCTAACCAATACTCACCCACTATGAAGACACAGTTCACTAAAACCTGAGCCTCTAACTACCTACAAGTCTAAATGGAATGCTCATCTACAGGCTCTGGTAACTGACCTCCCAACTGAACACATGGACCTCGAGTATCCTAGCTATTAGTTGATACTTAGTATCAGTCCAAGATCACTGATCCCTTCATTCATTCATACACTCAATACACAGTGGCATTTGCACAAAAACACTTGTGCACACTTGAAACATATTCATATAAGCAATGCCACATTCTTACATATCTAATTTTTTGATACACCTAATCCCTTGGTACCTACACTATATTTGAACACTAGTACCACCCTACTCTTAAACTTAACACCCACACAATATTCGAGTATACCAATTCCATCCACTCCACTGAACATATGTGCAAAGTACATCCTATATTACCCCCAAACTCTAACTGCAACTGAAACCCTACTTAATATCTCTTTGCCATACTCAATACACAGGTAAGATCCAAACCCAACATCTGTGTACACACACAGATGCACCCCTTATACACAAGTCTATGCACAAGAACTAAACTGTATCAGGCTTATTCTGAATCTACTGTTACTGCACAAGCTGGTAATACTTCCCTCTCTACTTATTTGAGCCATCAGTCCATCTCCAACCCTCTGTTATGACTCGACCTTCCTATCCCATACTGCTGTTGTTCTTCTTTTTATTACTATTGTTGTATGCAACACAGAACCAGCTGGGCATAGGTTTCTCTTCAGTTCTTCTCCTTCTTCTTAAACACCTGTACCCGAGCTTCCCCCACCTACAATGCACAAGCATTCTTGCT
Source organism: Iris macrosiphon (assembly GCA_036927795.1). Taxonomy (NCBI): domain Eukaryota; kingdom Viridiplantae; phylum Streptophyta; class Magnoliopsida; order Asparagales; family Iridaceae; genus Iris; species Iris macrosiphon. The sequence continues at coordinate 70,823,812 of JAYESA010000008.1, read as the reverse complement.
TTACCTGAGCCCAATTCATATAATGGACTCCTCACTTCCTTGCAATACTGAGTAACAGTGTACACCCTAATCTAATTTTTCTATGCTTGCACAGCAATCACAGTAACTTCACTCACATAACCTGCACACCTGTTAACTCCTAGACACATGTGTGTACTCAAATATATACTCCTAAACACACAAACCAAAATACCCACATATATAGACACATACTCACTTATACATTTAAACAAGCACCTAGGGTGCACTAATCTAGGATACTCATGATACACAACCCAACCTCTTGCCAAAACTCCCAATAACAGTTAATAACATATATTTATATCAAAAAAAATTAAAATTACATATATATATATATATATATATATATATATATATATATATATATATATATATATATATATATATATATATATATATATATATATATTATGATTAGTGTTATAAGAAATATGAAAAAAATATACCCTTAAACACCAAACCCCAAATTTACATACAACACCATGAAGAAAATATCATAGGAACCAATAGAGACTCATGCTCTCCCCTTTTGCCTACTCCTAAACCATGTGTGGGCTCCTAATAGTCAAACAAATAATAAAAATAGAAATTAAAGGAGAGATTTCAGATTCTCACCTATTGGGAGATGGATTTCCAATGCAAACTTTTTCTCCTCCAAGGCTTCTTGTGACTTAAGCTCCTAGGCTTCTTAGATGAGAGAAATGAGAGGGTTTAGGGTTTTAAATTCTGAAATTTATGGTAGAAAGAAAGGGTTTAGGGAAGAGCTATTTCTATGGTTTCTTCATGAGCTATGATAAATTTGAGGGAGGCTCCCTCTCTCTATACAGGGCCGGCCACACCTAGGGCTTAGGGTTCGTAATGCATAAGGTCCTCAATGCCCCTATGGTTAGTCATGAAGAATTATTTAATTATGGAATTTAGTTCCAAGTGAGGGGGTCTAACTAGATTCTAAATAATAAAAAAAGATAGGAATTAATTAGTGGGTTTAAATGTGATTAGTCTAATGTAAAGTCCATGGTTATATCAAGTCTAGTCCACTAACCCATATCATTATTAAATATATAATATAATATAATATAATATAATATAATATAATATAATATATTATACATATCATGTAACTGCAATATAATATATATATACAAAAATATTGTAAATGACATCAATGTCCCTACTCTAGAAATGTGGTAGTGACAAGTTCAACATTGATTTTGTCAATCTTGTAATTTCACCTGAGTTATAAAGGTTAAGATTTGTCCAGGTGACGTAGTCACTGCCATATACTTGTCTTTATTTGTGCTTGATGTTAGCTAGACATGGGTCGGTTATCTCAGGTGGGTTGGCCTAAACTTTTCTCTCCGGGCACTCTCAGAGACGGTGACAAAACGCTTGAAGGACGTGTCCGATTCCTAAAACTCCTCTCACTAAAAAAAGGTTATTTTTCATATTCTTTTTGGAGAAGTGAATGTTCTTATATATAGATAATTTCTTCATTATAACTTTTTTGATGTTTTACGACCCTAACAATCTCATCTTCTCACAAAAATTAGGATTCTTGCTGACCATCATCCACCTCTCAAATATCGGCCAAGAAATATGAGAGATACACCGGAACTCAAATCTCAAAAATCTTTTTTTTAATTCACGTTCATGTGCTTGGTCTTCTTTTCGCTTCTTGGTATTATGACAGTATCAATCATACAAGACTACCAAATTGTTTGCATTGTAATCGCCTTTATCTTCAACTACTGGAATTTATTTATAGGATTCATTTTACCATGGTTGGTGAGCAATATTTGCAACACAAATATATACTAATCCTTATCAAATGGATTCTTTTTTTGTTCATTAAAAATATTACCATCTTAGTATAGGAAAAGTGCCTACCAAATTGCTTGAGCTAAAGCCTGCAAATAGTTGAAGTTTCTACCGTTGTTTGTAATTTATTCTTGGTTAGAATAAGAAAAGTGCCATCTTAGTACTCTATGTGTTCTTTTTTCCTTCCATATTTAATATTTAAAACGAAAACGCGAAAACCGTTCCCCCAAACCAAGAAGCCCTACGAAAGAACCGGACAAAAGCACACAAACTAAAAATGCCAAACACAAATCACAGATACAAAGATTTTTGACATCACTACAAGAAAACGTAGCATTTACGGCGCACAATTTATGACGCACAGTTTCTGTCGTCGTATATGACACTCTTTTACATCGTATAATCTGTACACCATAAAATAGTTATTTTTTTGTCATTTTATGGCGTGTTTAACATGCAAGCCATAATTGTAAAAATATTTACGGCATGCATTTTTGTGCACCGTGAATGATAACTTATTTACGGCATACATTTTTTGCGTGCCATGAATGATAACTTATTTATGACATGCATTTGTATGCGCCACAAAAGAGTTTCTTTTTCTTTTTCTTTTTAAGCTTCCCTCCTTGTATACTTTCCCCCAACAAGTTTTTATTCACCTTTTTTGTTTTTTTTCCTGAGCCAAAACTTTTCCCCCTTCGCTTCTCAGCCTGCTACTTTTTCTTCTCACCAAATCTTTTCCCCTCGTCATCATCGTCTCTCCTTCGAAGTCCTCCCACACGAACATCATCTTCCACTTTGGCCCGCCCTCCCCAAACGACCTGATGGCGGCGGTCTAGCGACACTTGGAGGATCCCTTGTACTTCTGCCTCAAGATTGTAGCGGCTGCTGCAGTCGCGTGTTCTTTCGCCTGTGCTTCGCGAAGGAAGCTTTAGGAAGACAGCAGGTATTCTCATATTTCTTTCTTTAAAATGTTATGAATCCATAGGGTTTTTTGTGAATTTTTTCCTTTTCGGGTCATTTTCTGTCAGATTAGGGTTTGTGAGGCGAATTGGGAGAATTACTTATTGTGTAGAATAGGTTAGGGTTTAGGGGGGGGGGCAATTTTTGGAAATTTTGGTTATTGTGTCGAATAGGTTAGGGTTTTTATTGGTTATTCTTGAAAATTGGTCATGTTTGTGCCTTATGTCTGAATCCTTACTGAATAAGTTCCTGAGGGTAAGAGAATGGCGATCTTTTTATATCGGTATTGAGGTAGCGAAATTACTTTTCAATACTGAATAAATTCCTTAGCACATGGGAACTGACTCGAAGAGGGCTCCTTATTTTTGTCTCTAGCGATAATGTAGAGTTCCTATTTAGAACTGAGATGAAAGTTGCTTAATTAGGTATGTTTCTGCTGTTGTTGTTGCTAATTTTGTAATGAGCTTTTGGCTTAATATTAGAAACTGCTTTCTTTTGGTACTAAAAGAGTGGACATGTCTTACCAATGTGACTCTTGTGGGATGTATTGTTAACAATTTTATGGGAGTTCTTTGTTATACATGAAGGTTTTTCTTACTTCATAGTTCATAGTCAAGGTTGGTGTATGTTAGATACTATGGCACCTCACTATATAGCATTGTTGTTTTGCTGTCGCAGACTGATGACTACATTAAATTTGGTATTTTAGTATACCGTGGCCGTATCGGTTATGTATCGGACACAACATGGATACTCTAAATCATATATATAAGAAGAACAATTATTGGAAGGAGAGGAAGAAGTGTTCATGTCTTAAAGCTGCTAATATAGCAGCACACTTGTTTAGATGGTGTCACCCTTATATTTTTATTCAAGGGTAGTTTGGTAATTGCCATTGGTAATTTTAATTTTAGGATTATTTTTATTTAAATATTGTGCATGCATGATTTATTTAATTGTTGTATTATTTATTGATTGTTAGTTATAGGTTTATTTTAGACTTGTATAGTGAACCTAACCCATTTATTAGTTGCATGAACCCAACTTTTTAGATTGGTTTAGTTTGAGCCCATGAATTAGGCCCATGGATTAGGAGGTTGGACTAATTAGTGAAACCATTAGACTAGAACATTTTCTCCCTAATTAATTTCTTCATGAGAGGCCCCAAGAGGTAATTGAGATATTTTATATTGCTTGGAGAGGGGTTATATGGCCGGCCATGCTTGGAGGAGAGAGAAACCATTTTATTTTACAAATTTTCCAATTCTTTAGATCTATAATTTTTCTCTTTCAATTTCCTTCATTCCTTCATCATTACTCCACAAATTCTTCACAATTTCCTTCTTAAATTCTTCATTGAGGTTTCTACATCAAGGATCTACTAAAAGGAAGCAAGGAGCAAGGAGGAGGAGGCCAAGATTTATAAGGAGAGGAGCTACTTTGCATTTAGGAACTTTTTATTGGGAATCCATCTCCCAATAGATATATTTCTATTTTTTCCCTTATAATAGACTCTAGATATGAGATTTAACCATAAGAAACCAACCCACATGCATAGGCTACCCATAGAAATAAGTTTTAGGTTCATCGGAGACCTACAATAGAACACTACCAGAAAAAGTCAAATTAGCGACGTCTAAAAACGTCGCTAAAAAACGAAATGACGTCGTTAATTTGGTTTAGCGACGTAATTAGCGACATTATAAAGTTGTCGAAAAAAATCAAGTCGCAAAAAAAAAACGTCGCTAAACGTCGCTATACCGACGTTTTTAGCGACTTTAGTGTGTCGCAAAATTTAGCGACGTTTAGCGACGCCGAGTCACTAAATAGCAACGTTTTCAAAGTCGCTAAACGTCGCTGATTAGCGACTTATATAGCGACGTTACACCGACATCTTTAATGACCTGGCTATTCTGCCATGTCAGCAATTGGCGACGTATAGCGACGTTTTTAGCGACGTTATTAGCGACATATTTAGCGACTTGTTACAGCATCGCTAATTAGCGACTTATTTAGCGACGTAACTAAACGTCGCTAAACGTCGCTAAAAATGTCGCTAATTTTAAAAGAAATTAAAAAAAAAAATTGTGTCCAGAAGGAATTGAACTTGGGGCTACTTAAATTAATCTACTGGTGGGGACATATCAAGTAAGTATATATTAAGTAAGTATTCAATATATATTAATATTTTGGGAACTATATATATTAGACATTGTATTGTGCCTTGTGGGGACATATCAAGTAAGTATTTTGGGAACTCATCATTATATGTGCTGAAAAACAATGAAGCAACTGCTGATTAGTAGCATAATAGTATCTTATACTATTACATTAAGATGATGTAAACATGGACGTATTAATTACTTACCCCTCTAGCTTCTCCACTTCATCCTCGTCGCAATTGAGTAATATATACAATTGAGCAGCCCTTAGCTCATCGTCATTCAAATATCTCTTCTTCATTTTTTCCGAAGGCTTTCCGGACGCATTAAATACTTTGAGTATTGCATCATTAGATTCCTGATATGCGTCGTCGTTTCTGGGAGCTTTCGTCCTATTAGTAGCAACATGCGGTTTGAAATACGTCGAGCAAAAGTTTGTAATCTCCTCGAGAACATAAGCTTCACAAATAGAGCCTTCAACCCGTGCCTTATTTTTCACCTTTCTTTTTAGGTGATTCAGATGCCGCTCGAAGGGGTACATCCACCGATAACCGACAGGACCACCAACACGTGCCTCGTAGGAAAGATGAATTGGCAAATGCTCCATAGAGTCGAAGAATCCAGGAGGAAACACCTTCTCGAGCTTACATAGTGTTACCGCAATGTCCCTCTCTTGCTTTTCTAGACGATCGACGAGCAACTTAGTACAACAAAGATCTCTGAAGAATATGCTCAGCTCTGTCAATGGGTCCCAAACGACCTGCGGTAAGAATTCCCGAAATGCAATCGGAATTAACCTCCATGAATACGTGACAATCGTGGCTCTTTATACCCACCAGTTTATTCTCCTTGAGGTCGACGCATCTTCTCAAGTTCGACACGTACCCGTCTGGAAACTTTAGACCCTGAATCCACCTACAAAGTCTACCTTTATCCTCTTTATCCAGTAAGAAAACTGACTTAGGTTGCTTTAACTTTCCATTCCCCTCCTCTATCAAATGCAATGCAGGACGTCTACATATTTCTTCTAAGTCCAACCTGGCCTTCGGATTATCTTTCGTCTTCCCCTTTACCTTTATTACAGTATTAATTATGTTATCAAACACATTCTTCTCGATATGCATGACATCAAGGTTATGTCAGATCAGATTGGTGCTCCAATATGGCAGATCCCAGAATATACTCCTCTTCGTCCAGTTATGGGTGCGACCAAATCCGTCACACTTGTATCCCTTAGCAGGCTCTTCGATAGCACTTGGTAAATCTTTTACCTCTTCCCATATCGTGCATCCGGGCCACCTTGGCGGTGGATTGGCCTTCTCCACAACTCCCGCACGAAAAGCATTCTGGTTCCTCCGGTACGGATGATCCTTCGGCAAAAATTATCGATGACAATCGAAGAAGCACTGTTTGCCTCCGTGTTTCAAACGAAAAGCCTGAGAACGGTCCATACAATACGGACATGAGAGACGACCATGGGTGCTCCATCCCGATAATATTCCATAGGCCGGAAAGTCGTTGATGGTCCACAAAAGTGCTGTCCTCATCTGAAAATTCTGCTTTCTAGAAACATCGTACGTGTTGGCACCTACTTCCCACAGTTGATTCAACTCATCTATCAAAGGCTGTAAATATACATCGATGTTCCTCTTCGGATTGTTCGAACCCGGGATAATAACGGTTAGGAACATATACAGAGTCTTCATGCACATCCAAGGCGGTAGATTGTACGGAGTGACGATCACAGGCCAACACGAATACTGGGAGCCCGAAAGTCCGAATGGGGTAAAACCGTCAGAGGAGAGCCCCAATCTGACATTACGCGCTTCCTCGGCAAAATGTGGATACTCTCGATCAAAGTGCTTCCATGCTTCTCCATCGGATGGATGATCCAATACTCCTTCGATCTGTTTTTGCCTGTGCCAACTCATGTTTTCTACAGTCTCCTTAACCATAAACAACCGCTGCAACCGCGGCGTCAAAGGCAAGTAGTGCATCGAATAGGTAGGCTTCCTTGCACCGACAGACTTTCCTCTAACAGTGGCCTTGTAGCGATCAGCACCACACTGCACGCATCTTCATCCTTGTCGTCTTTGTAGTACAACATGCACCCGTTGCGACATGCATCGATTTTCTCGTATCCCATCCAAAGCGATCTCACCATCCTCTTAGATCGATAGAAGTCTTTAGGCAACTTTGCACCCTCGGGCAAGATCTCTATAATCAAATCGAGCAGTCGATTATAGCATTCTTGCGACATGTTAAAATCGGACTTGATGCTCAATAATCTTGTAACCACCTCCAACGGTGAATGATCCTCAAAACCAGGATATAGTGGAGTCCTTGCATTCTCCAGCAACTCCATAAACTTTGCAGCATCGGCATTCGGTGCCTCCTCAGCTGCATCATAATTGTCCGGATTGAAACTAGGTCCCGCCGCATCATAATTGTCCGGATTGAAACTAGGTCCCGCCGCATCATAAACCATGTTCACCAACCCGTCGTCGTAAGCATCGTGGTCTTGGACATCCATATACGGCTCCACATAGGGCTCCGACTCCGATGCTAGAGATACAAGTTCTCCGTGCGCGGTCCACTGATAGTAATTCAGCGTGAAGCCCTTCGAGTATAAATGATATGTAACTTCCACTTCTGGATGATATTTCCTGTTGCGACATCTCACACACGGACACTTAATTTTGGTACCGTCCATGTACTGAGGGAAAGCCTTGGCGAATTGCAGGAACTGCTGTACACCCTCAATGAATTCATCCCGCACACCGCACATGTCATCAGGATGACGGTTGTACATCCACGAACGATGACGCAGATAGTAATTCATATCCATTTCTAGATACTTCTGCAAAAATGACAGTATGTATCATATAAATAATTACATACAGTGGTTTATCAACTAACTTCATAACTTAACCGTACTATAAAAATCATAACTGATATAATACATACTTTCATTTATCAAAGTCTAAAATAAGCAATATTCAAAACAACTGAAAAGAGGCCAAGTCTCTTAGTTTTTTAATATTTTATACTATTGGTAAAAGCTTGGGTTCTTTACTGTATACAATGCTTACTAGGACATATAGTTACTTAGCTAACTATTAACAAAATCAAGTATATCAGTAAGTAACTATTTAACTACACTAACTATGTACTAATTTAATACTAAACTGATACCCTTAACTTCTACCCAATAACTCATGCTAACCCATCTTAAACCAACTAACCAATACCTTGACACTAAGCTAACTAAAACTAGTATACATAGCTCACTAAATGCAACTGAAAACGGATACTGATACAGTGGGACTTGTTGATACTTACTGATACATGGTTGCTGAAATGACACAGTGCTGATGGTTTTCCTCTTCAGTTGACTGCTCACTGTTGCAGACCTCCTTCTCACTGCCCACTACAAGGCTCGACCACTAGTACACTGATACACAGTGTGGTCGAGGCACACTGTGCACCAGTGAAACCGATTTCCCTCTGATACACTGGCATACTGATGCACAGTTTTACGGCCCGAGCTTTCCCTCCCTCACACAAAAATATAAAGTCACTGAACTTACTCACTTACTCACTCACTGATACACTAAACTCACTGATACACTAAACTAAACTCACTGATACACTAAGCTCAACATAGCCCTACCTTCATGTAAAACAACACTACCCACATTCAACACCACCAAATATCTCATGATTGAAAACTTAGCTAAATACTTAGAAAAACCTTAACCCTCACTCCTCTTTTACTGAACTACCCATACAAAGAAACCCAAGCTCTCCACTGACTGATACACTGAGGTATCAGTGCCAACACAGTGCACATACAGTGAAGACACAGTAAAGAACCCGACTCCCTGTGTAAATCAGTCCCATGTCAGTGTCTGTGTGAGTGTGTGTGTGTGTGTATATGCGTCTGTGTGTGTGTCGTGTGTGTCTGTCAGTGTCTGTGTGCGTGTGTCGTGTCTGTATGCGTGTCGTGTTTGTCCAGTCATCAGTTGTGTCAGTGTCACATGAGAGAGAGAGAGAGAGAGAGAGAGAAAGAGAGAGAGAGAGAGATTACCTAGAGCTCGAGGAGGAGGAGGGGGGTGCCGGAGTAGCCGCAGCCGTGGAGAGCCGGTCGCCGGAGAGGGGGGCGGGGGAAATCGAAAACGTTCAAAATTTTCGACAGATGGGGGAAAAGAATCTGAGCCCTAATTAACCAAAAATTAGCGACGTTTAGCAACGTCTAATTAAAACGTCGCTAAATTAAAATTTAGCGACGTCAAAGACGTCGCTCAACACGTTGCTAAATATTTTTGATATATACGTCACTAATTATGCCGCTAAACGTCGCTAAATCAGATATATTAGCGACGTTTAGCGACCTTAATTGAACTTATAGCGACTCATCTTTTAAAATCTGAATAAAAGTCGCTGAATGTCGCTAAATGTCGCCATTTGGCGACATTTAGCGACGTTTTTAATGGAGTCGCTGATTTAGCGACGTTTATATCAGGAGTCGCTAAAATACGTCGCTAATCCCGCTTTTTCTAGTAGTGGAAGTTATGCGCATTTTGGTGCCAATTTTGGGGCAATTCCGAGATTGGCATATGTAGTGTTTGTCATTTGATTAAATAGATCTAAATGACATATGATTGTTTATTTGTGACTAGTTTCATATTCATAATTGGGTACGTGTAGGCCGTATCTCATCAATTTGATGAAATTGGTTGATTTTGGAGGTTTTTCCCCGACATGGGGCCTTGTGCATTTTATATTGTGACACGGACACGTAGTACGTATTGTTCATATTTAGTGTATTAGACTTGCTCGTGTCCTCCGGGATGCGTTTGGTTTTGTGGTGGAGTCGTATCACCAGCGTATCATAGAGTTAGTGTAATACGGGTGCGGTGCACTCCACGTGTTTGATATTTTGTTCTCTTTCCTATACGTACATGTGTATTTATATAAATCTTGATGATATATATATATATATATATATATATATATATATGTATATGTATATATTAGTGTATGTATGATTAGTGTATTTAAGTGTATATATATATATATATATATATATATATATATGTACTTGTATATATATGTATGTGTGTGTGTGATTGATTATATGTGTGTGAGTATATATATATATATATATATATATATATATATATATATATATATATAGTTGTGTTTGTATATATATATAGTTGTGTTTGTATATATATATATATATATATATATATATATATATATATATATATATATATAGTTGTGTTTGTATATATATATAGTTGGTATATATATATATATATATATATATATATATATATATATATATAGTTGTGTTTGTATATATATATAGTTGTGTTTGTATATATATATATATATATATATATATATATATATATATATATATAGTTGTGTTTGTATATATAGTAGTAGTAGTAAAGGGTTGATACATATAGATTTATGTATGTATATATATATATATATATATATATATATATATATATATATATATATATATATACTTACATGTGTATAGTGTATATGCATTTGTGTATTAATGTTTGTGTGGCATGTGTGTAAGTGTGTGGCTATGCAAAGGGGAAGAGTAGTTCAGGTGGCAGTTCAGTATGCATAGGGAAGTGCAGCAGCTACAACACTGGTAGCTGGAGCAGTGGACAGCTCGGGTTTCTCTGTATTTTAATGCAGCAGAATGTGCATTGTTTACAGCTAAGTGCAGCTCAGTTGGGAGGAAACTGCAGTAGCAGTCAATTGGAGGAGTATCTGCACAGTGCAGCACTTTGTGCACAACATCGTGCATAAGAGGGAGCAGCAAGGCTCGACATCCAGTGGCAAGTAGTAGGGGGACTCAGGAGTATCCAGTTCAGTTCTGTGCAGGTTCTATGCACAGTTCAGTACATGTATCAGCAAATTGGTTTCAGTATCACAATGGTATGTTACTGTGTCCGAGCACAGTATCCACAGGTCACAGTTTTATTTTTAAGTTGGGTATTGGTTTCAGTTAGTTTCTCTTGGGTTTGGAGTTTGGTATTAGAGTTAGTTAGCTAGTAGCCTGTTAGAAAGAGTTAGTTAATAGTTATGTAAGTAGTTAGTTGATGTGTTAGTTGTTTATTGTTAGTTAGTTAGTTATATACTTTTATGTAGATAGTTAGCTACATATATAAATATATATATTTGTAGTAGATGATATTGTATGATAGTTAGTTATGTGTACTATTGGTAGGTATATTGTTAGTAGTTAGATACTTTATATAGCTAGTGCTTGAGGTATTATGTATATGAGTATTAGTATATTAGTTTGGGGTATTATATTTGTATTAGCTATGTATTAAGTGTTTTAGATTACCTCGGGATACCAAGGTATTACCAAGGTATTGGGCCGATACCCAAGGTATTGAGTTTGGATATCGAAATATGTGTGATACACATTGGTACAAGGCCAAGGTATCCTATTTCATTTGTATTAATATAGTATTATAATATTTGACTTGTATATATATCTAAAACCCTATTTTCACATATAAAAACTTGCGTATCTTAGGATACGGCTTTTTGAATACCTTTTAGTATCTTAACTTAGCTAGTATAGCATAGATTCATAATGTATCGGCTTAGTGACTTAGTGTTAGACTCTTGCAACCTAGATTTTATTGGTTTGACCTAGAAATGGTTTATTGGCCTATAATTATATCATCTTAATTGATTTTCATTCTTGAACCTTGTATTGATGCAACATACCATATATAGGTCTATGTGACACCAGCTTGGGCATCGATAGATGCACCTTGCTCAGGACATCAGGCGAATACATTTCTCTGATAGTTTTCAATTCATAATATTTTATATATGCATGTTCTAGAGTTGTATACTTGATTCTGACACAGTAATTTCACGGACTGGTACTATATGGATGCCGTCAGGAGATGTTATCCCCTACCATGTTCAGTGGGTACTCGTGTACGTGTATCTTATCATTTATATTGGATATTGATTATATTTCGTGTTCACACACTGCTCGTGTTCAGTGTGCTTATTCGTGTACACCCACCGCTCGTGTTCGGTAGTTATGATATTCGTGTACACCCACTGCTCGTGTTCAGTGGTCATATTTCGTGTTTGTAGCATGTCGTGATTGGATCCATCGGTATTAGTTGGGGGTGGGAGAGTAGTAGTTGATTATGTGATCAAAGCCCCATTGTTACATCGTGTACATTCTGGTTACATACCTCACTTGTAATCGTCTTACCTGATCATGTTCACCCAACCCGATCATATAATGAACTTATATTCTGAGGCACATTAGCTAGTTTAGATCGTAGTTACTTCATCATATTGCAGATATTCATATTATTGATCTATATTCTCGTACATTACCTGTATATCTATTGTTCATCATTCATATGTTTAGTGATCTTGTATTTTATTTCTATTATCTGTTTATATGCTCGATTATGCTATTGAAATTGCTTTCAGAGGTATGTACTTCGCTCCAATCCTGACTGAATATATATTTTCAGATGACTGGCTTATAGAGCAGTGTCCCATATTCTACAGGTCGCAGGATGGCGTACCTATAAAGGATACTCTTATAGACTAGGAGGACTTAGTTGCAGAGCCTGATGAGGTCTAGTTATATTTGTGTTGGATTGTATTAGGCTATTCTTTTGGTGGATTCACAACTTGTATATTATTTCCGATTGTGGATTATATCTTATTCTTTTCTTCACTATTCCATTCGTGTATTATTCTTCCTTAGTTTGTTTTGTGATTGAGATTAGTTATACTTGTGAGATACCATATTGCTCCTCTGTTTGGAGTTGAGATGATTGATAGGTACCATATTATATTGTTGAGATGTTAGATAGTTAGAAATGACCCAGTCAGCGTTCTACCGTCGATTCTACAGCGTAGGCTGGGCGTAACCACGTACTCGTGTTCGATTATCCGGGTGCAGGTCGTGACACATTTTTAGTGGTAGCCCATGTAGGTCGAGATTCACAGTCTAGATTCGCAAGTAGTTTGATATCGTAGTTATGCTCATCTAGAGTACTGCTACGAGCCTGCTTTAGGAAACAAGATTTAGGCTGAGAGTTTACTCAATCACATACCTAGGAAAATCTCAATCTATTTTATAAATCCTTATCTATTAAATATTGCTTTACTTTGAATAAGTTATCCTTCTTTGATGGTATTGTATCATATTCAATATTGATTCCGTATTTCAATCTATCTTCAGGATGTCGTCGAAGATGCGTTCCTAGCGATCAGGTGCCGCGACCGCACGATCAGTTACTTCATCACCTATGAGGGAAGCACCCTCAGACGATGGTCCAGAACCTACATTCAGGAGGTCAGCTTCACCGGTCCAGGTGGGCGTATCGACAGTAGCTTTCGGAGGTGCTCCACTTCCAGTGCCGAGGACAAGGCAGACAGCTTTAGAGGATCTTCCACCTCTACCACCTATAGTCGATCAGACACAGATATTTGTGTTCTTCCAGCAGATGATGGAGGCACAGTAGCAATATTCAGAGGTCCTACGACAGAGCATGGAGAACACTCACCAGATCGTACTTGCAGCAGTTAAGAGAGCTACTACAGTCCAGCCACAGATGGCACCATCTCAGTTTATTCCGTATCAGCCGAGGCCGGGTACCATCATAGACTTCAAGAGGATGGGCCCGAAGCACTTCAGCGGCACAGAGGGGATTATCTATGCGGATGAGTGGATCGAGACATTGAGCGAAACCTGCGACTAACACAGATTCCTGAGGTGCTACAGATAGAGGCAACGGGGTATATGATGTTCGACATTGCATTAACATAGTTCCGAATAGATCCCATGATTGCAGTACCAGGACTCACTTGGGAAGCCTTCAAAGAGCTTTTTAAGGAGAAGTTCTTCCCAGACGTGGCTCTTACATCTTTAAAGAGGGAGTTCCAGTACCTCGTCTAGGGAGGTATGTCAGTGGACGAGTATGCAGCGGAGTATTGCCGACTAGGTCACTTTGTGGAGGGTCAGAACCCTAGAGGCAGATCCAGGAAGTTCAAGAAGGGCCTAAACCAGGAGGTCAAACCCCACACCAACGGAGATCCTACTGCTACCTTCGAGGAGATTCTCAGGCAGGCGCAGAGAGCGGAGGATAATTTAGAGCTTGGCTCTAAGAGGCCGAGGGACACAGGAGGATCCAGCACCAACACGGGTCCAGCGAAGAGGCCTTATTTCCAGCAGTAGTACAAGATGCATTACCAGCACCAGAGGCAGTAGTATCATGCGCTAGCTAGAGCGCTGGCACAATAGATGCATCAGATCCAGAGGGCAGCAGTTCCTTGCACTTTCTGTAAGAAGTAAGGATACGGATGGGGCGCATGGAGGATAAGGCTAGGCCAATGCTTATTCTATGGTACGAGAGATAATCAGTTGAGGGCTTGTTCTAAAGTCCTAACTCGTCCAGCTCAGGGTGGAGGACAGGCATATTAGGCACCAGCTAGACCACCAGCGGGACTGCAGCAGAGATGACCTCTTCCACCGCAGCAGCAGCAGTTTGCCCAGCATCAGCAGCAGAGAGGAACGCAGTGACAAGGGCGAGCTTTTTCTTTGACTGTCGAGGAGGAGGAGCCGGTTGGCGATGTCATCTCAGGTTCAGTTTATCCTGATTCCTTTCCAGCTCATGTTTTGTTCGATTAAGGTGCTTCTCATAGCTTTGTATCTGTATATTTTGCTTTGAGGCATCGTCTTGAGTCTAAACCACTGGCACGGACTTGCAAGATCACGACCTGGGGTAGCATTATCTTGGTTAGTGATGTTTGCAAGAACCAAAGAGTTTATTTGGGAGGTCGTGAGCTGAGCGTATGTTTACTTGTAATGCCACTTTCGAGTTACTATATAGTACTCGGGATGGATTTGTTGAGTAGATATCATGCTAGTATCGACTGTTGTGGAGGCAGAGTTTTATTTCAGACGCCAGGAGAGCCGGAGTTCGAGTTCGTCCGAGGAGCAGAGCAGAGCGAAGGCGATTTCTGTAGAGCTTTGGTAGAAGAGCAGAAATCGTCACATCCGTTGATTGCAGAGATCATGGATGTCTTTCCATAGGAGTTATCGGGGTTGCCGCCGGACAGAGCCGATATCTCAGCACGTCTATAGAGTAAACAACAGCGAACTGGCGGAGTTGAAAAAGCTGGTAGATGAGTTGCAAGACAAGACTTTATCCATTTCAGTTCATCACCATGGGGTGGTCCAGTACTTTTTGTACCAAAGAAGGATGGGTCGGTACGTATGTATATCAACTACAAGGCACTCAATAACCTCACTATCAAGAACAAATATCTGTTGTCGCAGATTGATTACTTGTTTGACCAGTTGAGCAGAGCGAAGGTATTCTCAAAGATAGACTTGAGCTCAGGGTACCACCAGGTGAAAGTGAAGAGGGAAAACATCCCGAAGACAGCTTTCAGGACTCGTTATGGACAGTTCGAATTCTTGGTGATGCCATTTGGGTTGACCAATGCCCCGGCGGTGTTCATGAACCTGATAAACAAGGTGTTTCATCAGTACCTGGACCAGTTTGTTGTAGTCTTCATTGATGATATTCTGATATATTCGAAGACCCCAGAGGAGCATGAGCAGCACTTGGGGATTATTCTAGAGACCCTCAGGAAGGAGAACTATATGGCAAGTTATCAAAGTATGAATTCTTCCTTGATAATGTTGAATTCCTTTGGCGTGTTATTACAGGAGATGGAATCTAGGTGGACCCAAAGAAAATTTTAACAGTTGAATCGTGGTCTACCTCGAGTTCAGTATTAGAGATCAGGAGTTTCCTTGGATTGGCGGTCTACTTCCGGAGGTTTGTTCAGGACTTTTCCAGACTTGCAGAGCCGATGACTAGACTGACCAGGAAGGACATGGAATTCGTCTGGACTGAGGATTATCAGTCAGCATTTGAGGAGCTAAAGAGGAGGTTGACTACAGATCCCATCTTGACATTGCCATCAGGAGCAGGAGGATTATCCATTTACAGTGATGCCTATGCTTCCAGGCAATTGCGCCAGCATGAGAAGAACTACCATAATCATGACTTGGAGTTGGCAGCGGTTATCATTGCTCTCAAATTATGGAAACACTACATGTATGGAGAGAGAGTAGAGACTTTCACAGACCATAAGAGCTTAAAGTATGTGTTTTCACAAAAATAGATCAATATGAGGCAGCAACAATGATTAGAGCTGATAAAAGATTTTGACATATCTTTGCAGTACCATCCAGGGAAGGTCAACGTAGTCGCGGATGCTTTGAGCAGGTATCCCGTAGCTATGTGCTTGACTAGAAACCTATATTTATTGGTAGATCTTGATAGTTTGGACAATGAGGTATTGATTCCTGGAGTCACAGTACAGATGTGGGGACTTTAGGTGCAGTCGGAGATGATAGACCGGGTCAGAGATGAACAGTTTGAGGATGAGTCTCTGAGGAGCATCATAGCACATATCAGGTTGGCAGAGGACTTTATCGTCGCAGATGATGGATCATTGCGACAAGGTACTAGGTTATGTGTACCGAGAGGAGCATTGCACAAGAAGATTCTGTAGGAGGTACATCGTTCTCAGTACTTTATCCATCCAGGTGCCAATAAGATGTATAGAAACATAAGGGAGCATGTATAGTGGTATGGCATAAAGCGGGAGGTAGCTAGATTCGTGTCTAGATGCTTAGTTTGCCAGCAGGTCAAGGCGGAGAGACAGAGGTCAGGTGGATTGCTTCAGCCTTTACCCATTCCAGAGTGGAAATGGGAGCATGTGACTATGGATTTTGTATCTGGTCTTCCGCGTTCTCCAGGAGACAAAGATGTGATTTGGGTTATCGTGGACAGGTTGACCAAATTAGCCCACTTTCTGTCATTTAAAGTGGGTACATCTACGGAGAGACTTGCGAATATGTATGTGCACCAGATTGTCATATTGTACGGTATTCTAGTGAGCATAGTTTCGGATCAGAATAGTCGCTTCATGTCCCACTTTTGGAGGAGTTTGCAAGCTTGCTTGGAAACTCAACTCAAGTTTAGTACCGCTTATCATCCTCAGACAGACGGACAGTCGGAGATGACTATTCAGACTCTGAAGGACATGCTACACACCTGTGTTTTAGATCTTGGAGGTTCTTGGGAGGATCACCTTCACTTGGTAGAGTTTTCATACAATAATAGCTACCAAGCCAGCATTGAGATATCACC
The DNA here is from genome assembly GCA_036927795.1 of Iris macrosiphon. Taxonomy (NCBI): domain Eukaryota; kingdom Viridiplantae; phylum Streptophyta; class Magnoliopsida; order Asparagales; family Iridaceae; genus Iris; species Iris macrosiphon. The sequence continues at coordinate 70,806,579 of JAYESA010000008.1, read as the reverse complement.
ATTCGAGGCATTGTATGGACGAAGATGCCGCACTCCGTTGTCCTGGGATGATGTTGGTTATAGAGCTTTATTGGGACCAGAGATGGTAGTGGATGCAGCAGAGAAGGTGAAGCTTATCAGGGACAAACTTCGAGTGGCACAGGACAAGCATCTACATTGGGCTTATAGCCACTGGAGACCTTTGGAGTTTGAGGTATAGCTTTAGTTTTATTTTGCTTGTGTTTGATTGTTGTTTGCTAGAGTACTAAGATTGTGTTTCGTGCTAGGTTGGCGGTCTGATTTTCTTGAAGATTTCTCCGACACGTGGCATAATTCGTTTTGGTGGAGGCGGCAAGCTTAGTCCGTGATTCATCGGACCTTTCAGTATACTTGAAAGGGTCAGTGTAGTTGCATACAGACTAGACTTACCACCTACACTGGAGAGAGTGCACAACGTATTTTATGTGTCACAGCTGAGACGGTACGTGGCAGATCCCAGTCATGTGTTGGATCACTCAGAGATAGAGGTGGGCCCTACTCTTAGCTATCCAGAGTAGCTACTGAAGATTCTGGATCGGAGAGAGAAGGTACTGAGGAACTAGATGATTCCTTTGGTATACGTCGTGTGGAGGCATCACTCGCCTAGATAGAGTAACTGGGAGCGAGAGACCGAGATGCACGAGTGATATCCATATCTGTTCGAGCCGTGAGGTATAATTTATTCTTGCATTGTATTATTTGCTTTTGGTAGTTAATTTCTTCCATAATTTCGAGGACAAAATTTTTCTAAGGTGGGTAGGATTGTCACTCTCACATTTTCATTCATGGGTAGTTTGATAATTTACATGGATAATTTTAATTTTAGGATTATTTTTATTTAAATATTGTGCATGCATAATTTATTTAATTATTGTATTATTTATTGATTGTTAGTTGTAGATTTATTTTAGACTTGTTTAGTTAATCTAACCCATTTATTAGTTGTATGAACCCAACTTTTTAGATTGGTTTAGTTTGTGCCCATAAATTAGGCCCATGAATTAGGTGGTTGGACTAATTAATGAAACCATTAGACTAGAACCTTTTCTCTCTAATTAATTTCTTCATGAGAGGCTCCAAGGGGTAATTGAGATATTTTACATTGCTTGGAGAGGGGTTATAAGGCCGGCCATGCTTGGAGGAGAGAGAAACCATTTTATTTCACCAATTTCCTAATTCTTTAGATCTATAATTTTTCTCTTTCAATTTTCTTCATTCCCTCATCATTACTCCATAAATTTTTCATAATTTCCTTCTCAAATTCTTCAGTAAGGCTTCTATATCAAGGGTCTACAAAATGGAAGCAAGGAGTAAGGAGGAGGAGGCCAAGATCTACAAGGAGAGGAGCATTTGTTGTTCCTTGAATAGGAAAAAAGAGGGGACCAACTATTTAAGGCTCTTTATTCTCTCTCCTGTCCATTAGTTCATTCCAATTAGATCCCCAATTATGTTCTTTCCCAAAGTGACTCATCCCTTCACAAATTCAATCTAATTCAAGCCTATTACCTCTTAATTTTATCATCAAAGAAACATTGGAGCTTGGATTTCAATGAGCACTTGACGAAAGAGGAATTGACAAGTTTGTGTCCTAATTGTGTCCTTTGAGCATTTTATTGAAAATTCACCTCTCAATAGATAAATTCTAAATTCAAACATTAAATGAGACTCTAATTCATGCATTTAACCATTATGAATCATCCCTTAGCTAAGGGCTACCCATAGGATCAAGAATTAGGTCCATATGACTTGTATTATGAAAGTTACATGGTAATTTGTGTCCAATTAGGGAGAATTATGAGATTAACATATCAATTGTATGTCATGCGACCAATTATCTCTAATTAGACTTAGATCATGATTGTAGGACTAGGTACATATCCATAATGGGATACGAGTAGGCTGTATCATAGTATTTTGTGATACAGTGTGATACGGTACTTATTTTGGGTGATTTATATTAATGCCTTTCAATTTCCTTTATAGCAAGTTTCTTTAGTTGTCTAATAATGATATTGAGGAGTATCATGAGTATTTATAGTGTATTGGGGGTTATGGTATTCTTTTGGGTAGGTAGCATAGTGTATCACATCATTGCTCATTAAGTGTTTGTTATAATATCTAGTCTATGTGTATGTGTTGTTTTAGAGAGATTAAGTGGCTATTTGAAGAGTGTGTATTTGGGTGTGTCTAGATTAGAGTAGTAAGAGGACGAGGTAAACTACTCTATAGAAGTTGTGTGAATATTCCCCTATGTACAGAAGGAAAGATGGAACAGATATAGAGCTCAGGTACTTGCTGTTATTACAGCAGTATATGGTTATGTTGTGTGTATATGTTGTGTTATGGTGTTAGGCTTGAGGAGTTGGGGTCAGCAAGATAGGTATGGAGGATCGGGTACCTAGATAGGAGGAGTGTGGCAGCAGTGTGCTTGTGCACAAATGCTGCAAGGTTAGTAGTAGCTAGAAGTATCAGTAGCAGCAGCATAGGAAGTAGCAGTAGCATAGAACTATCAGTAGCTGCAGCATAGGCAATAGCAGTAGCATAGAAGTATCAGTAGTAGCAGCAAAGGAAGTAGCAGTAGTATAGAAGTATTAGTAGTAGCAACATAGAAGTAGCAGTCAAAGCAGCATAGGCAGTAGTAGTAGCATAGCAGTAGAAGTAGCATAGCAGTATTAGTAGCAGCAGCATAGGCAGAGCAGTAACAGGGATATGGGAAGTGTATCGGGTAGAGTATTGGGAGCAGTCGAATTAGCTAACTCAGTAGCAGGTGTACTTAGTACACTATGATATGGTGTAGCAAGTTATACATGTGGTATCAGGCTATAGTGTGTATCTGGCTTTATATACATATGTATCAGTGATGTATCTGAGTTTAAATTCAGTAAGTAGGTATCAGGATAGTAATAGTGTTAATAGTTAGTAAGTTAGTAATAAGTAGTTAGATGATAGTTAGTGTATATATATATATATATATATATATATATATATATATATATATATATACCAGTTAACTTATAACTGATATTAATTAGTTTATATAGTTGTTGGTTATCATTTTGTAAGGGTATATAGAAATATAGACAGGTATCAAGTTAATTAGTGTGGGTTTTTGAGTGATAGTTAATATATAGTGTAAGTTAGTATCAGTTATTGGTATGTTAGTATATTAGTGTATTAGTTAGTGTATGTTAGATTTGGTTAGTAATGGTTAATTTATTAGTTATACTCTAATGTAATGACCTAGTATAGCCAGTATAAAGTAGTGTTAGCTAGTTAGTAGCCAATATAGACTAATTAACTGAGTATGGACCTAGTTTAGCTAGAATGGCCTGGAAGCATGTTTTAGTGCATTTAGCTCATTTATCAATTTATTACACCAATTTGATATGCCATTCATATTTAGGTGTGTGTAACATCAGCTCGAATACCAAGATATACCATTTGCTTAGGACCACAGGTGAGTACATTCTCTGATAGTTTCTTTAATTGATACTCTATGTTTCATATATTTAGTATTGTTATATTTGATTCCTGATGTCACCCTCACATTTTCAATCAAGGATAGTTTGGTATTTGACATGGGTATTTTTAATTTTAGAAGTATTATATTTAAATACTATACATGTGTATTAATTATTTGTTGTATTATTTATTTATTGTTAAGTGTTAGATTTATTTGGACTTATGTAGTGGACCTAACTAATTTAATTAGATGAATGAACCCAACAATTATTTTGATTTAGATTGAGCCCATTAATTAGGCCAATTGATTAGGAGGATAGATTAATTAGTGAAATCATTAGACTAGAACATTTCCTTCTTAATTAATTTCTTCATGAGAGGCCCCAAGGGATGTTTTGGATATTTCATATAGTTTGGGAAAGGGGTTTATGACCATCCATTAGAGGAGGAGAGAGAGTGTCTCTCATTTTTTTTTTTATTCCAATTAGATCTACATTTTTCTCCCTTTCTAATTACTTCATTCCCTCACCATTCCTTCAAAACTTTTACCCCAAATTCCTTCGCTATTCATCAATTAAGGCTACTACATTAAGGATCTACAAGAAGGAAGCAATGATCTAGAAGGAGGAGACCAAGACCTAGAATGAGGAGACACTTTCCATATTTGGGGATTTTTTATTGGGAATATATCTCATAATAGGTACATTTCAGTTTTCTTTCTTCTAGTAGACTACAAATCTGAGATTTAAACATGAAAAACTAACCTACATGGATAGGCTACCCATAGGAATTGATTTTAGGTTCATAGGAGACCTATGGTGGAAGTTATGTGTGTTTTGGTGCCAATTTTTGAGGAATTCCGAGATTAGCACATGTGGTATTTGTCATTTGGTCAAATAGATCAATATGACATGTGATAATGTTTGTGGCTAATTTTGTGTCCACAATTGGATACGTGTAGTCCGTATCTCGTCAATTTGGCAAGACGGGTTATTTTTGGAGGTTTTTCTCCGACACGGGGCCTTATGCATATCAATTCTTGACACAGACTCGTAGTTAATCTAATTACTATACGTATTATTCATATTTAGTGTATTAGACTTGCTCGTGTCCTTTGGAATGCGTTTGGTTGTATGGTGGAGCTATATCACAAGCGTATCATAGAATGAGTGTGATTCGGGTGCGGTGCACTCCACGTGTTTGGTTATTGTCCAAATTCCTATTTGCGTATATATATATATATATATATATATATATATATATATATATATATATATATATAATATTTAAGTAATATATATATATATTTATGAATATGTATATAGTTAGTGTATATAGCTATATTTATATCTTGGTGTATACATATAGCTTTGTCATGCCCCAATCCCAAAATATATGGAATTAGGTCACGTGGAAATAGCCAACTGTCACGTCTCCGAGGATATCCTAATTTAATGGATCCAACGAAGAGTGCTACACTATTCTAAATAACTAACATGTCTCAATATTAGTCAAAAACAGGTAAACTAATCTCATCCACAATAAAAACAGCAAGAAGTACTAAATAAACTGCTGGAAGATAAATGCCAATCTCAATATCATAGTACAACCAAGAATGTCTGGTAGGGACAAACCCACTACTATGACGAAATAAAGTACTGAAATGATAGATAAAAGATAATGATTAGGGCACCGGCTGACTAGATAATGATGCACCCAATCCTAGGCAGAAGGCCTATAAGTGATCACGAAAACTCTGATGGTAGTACCTCTAGCTCCTTTGCGGTGGCGAACCTCATCTCCTGTCCGGGGCCGTACACTGTGGGGTAATATGCCTCATCCAAATCTGGAAATGTACTAGGTCCTCAGAGGGACGTAACAAGATACATAGAAATATGCCATATATAATACTGAATAAAATAAATACAATAAATGGTGTGCTAACCATCTATGTGAATGAAATATGAGGACAACACTGGTACGTATGGGTAGGTGTAGGCATATACGTCCACACTCCAAAAAGAGTGGCATCAGTACAGTATATCATCCATACCACTCCGAAGAACGTGGCATCAGTATAGTATATCGTCCATATCGCTCCGAAGAACGTGGCATCAGTGTAAAGGTAGTCATTGGATCCGTGGCTCCTCCAAAACTATGGCTCCAATGTGTGTACCTCATACGCCTACTAGCTGTCCTTCCCGCCCAATGTAAATACACAAGCCGAATACTCGACGTGCGTACCACGCCTCTATATACCAAGTCTCTACCAAAATAAATAATCCTAAATTTTATACTAACCATAATGTAGGTCACACGCACCGATAGTTAGTCGAGTACGCGAACCCGCATCCCAATATGAATATGTCTCAGTGAAACGTGTAAGAGTGTCAAGTCTCAGAAGATATCAGAGTATCCTCTAATGGGGTGAGTCTGCTAATAACTAGGTCAAGTACTTTAATCATCGACGCAACCATCGACTGCACCCGAGTCAATCTCGGACGCGCACAGGCATATAAAATAAGCAAGAAACATCATACAACACATACAATATTTAAATTAAACAGTAAATATGGTAAGGTATCTTGCCTGAGTCCTCAAGCTGTGAATGCCAAAAGCTGGTTCCTGTAGTTTCTCATGGCTGATCCAATGATCCTAAACACAATATAATATAGCAATCATGCATCAGACACTAAGGTAATACATACAGAACTACATCGCTGCTCTTAGGTATTGACGCAAATTTACGACTGATCGAAGACAGTGTCATGTGTGCACGTAGCTAGAATGTACACGCGTTCTGTCCTTGTCAACGTGTCTTGAGACAATAATTTCTACGTTATCAGTTATGAAACTATATTACATCTAGTAAAATCACAGATCCTTATTTCCCATATTAAGCATACTTAGCGAGGTCTAAGTTTTATCGATGAATCTCATATTTCTAACAACAGGTCTTATGATTAAAGAAAAGGTTATACATTACGTAAATATTAATTCTTGCAGGTTCTCATGCTTTCATATATGTCATTTAGGGTTAACTAGGCCGTGTCCAAGACTAAGGCTCTCGACAGGACGACACTACGAATATTTGGACACGATATAAAAGAAAGGAGTATAGAGCGAATACATAGTAGACTGGGCAGGGGTATCGACACTGCCTGGATGTCCTCCGTCGAGTGGGGGCTCCGGCGGTGGTCGCCGACAAGGCAGCGGCGGCAAGGCAGCGGCTGTACAGCGCTACAGTAGCCGCAGCAGAAGCAGTCCTCAGCGGTGGCAGCTGTCGGGTCGAGGCAGCGCGAAGGTGACTGTCGGCCACGGGGGAGGGTGGCACTCTACCTGACAGGCGTGTTCGAGGGTGACCGGGGCTGTCGGGTTTCGGGAGGAAGTTGGTGAAGGAGATGGTGTCGGGGTCAGGCGGCGGGTACCGGGTGGCTGTGATGGTGGTTGGCGGCGAGGAGTGGTGGGCTGAGACGGGAGGTGGAGTCGTTTGTGAAGTCGGAGAAGGGGAAGGGGAGGTGCTCAGGTGATTATGAAGGGGTCGGCTAGGGTTTGCTCCTTGGTGAAGGAAGGAATGGTTTTTAGGGTTTTAAGTAGGAATTGTTTATTTATATGGGATATAAAATTTGTGGGCTGGCCTCGAGGTTTGGGCTGGCCAGGGCTTGTTGGGGTGGGGCTGGTCCACTTGAAAGTGTTCATGGGTTGGGTCTGGTCTCGCTTGAGGTAAAGTTGGCCTCAAATTAATTAGATTAAAAGTTAATGCACGAGGCGAAAAATTAATTGAGCATTGCGTAGCTAAGATGAGACGCAATAACGAGTCTATAAGTTTGCACAATTGTCAGAGGGGGGTAGTCTGGCATTTCTAAGAGATGTTGGCGACCTTGGGTGGAAGATAACTACTGGTGTGGTGCTCCAACCTCGAAGCAACATCCTGGTACATTAAGACGTATAATTGACGTACATTAATCCTAATTAATACCAAATTAATCCTAGTTTCTAGATTTAACTCAATTTAACCCTGAATTGGTCGAGGGGGTTTACAATCTACCCTCCTTAGAGCATTTCGTCCTCGAAATTAAAAACATATGCATGGTAAGAACTACTGACTGGAAAAAAAAAATACTAATATGTACCTAGCCCTTCGAAGAGGTGGGGATAGCGCTGTCTAATATCCTTCTCACGTTCCCAAGTCAACTTTCCTGGTGCATGATGTCTCCATGTGACACGGACTAGGGGAATAGTCTGACCTCGCAGTACTTTCTTGCTTCTGTCTAGAATCTCCACAAGCTCCTCTTCGTATAATAAGCTAGGGCCGACTGTGATCTCTGAATGGTCAAGTACATGACTCGGATCTTGTATGTACCTTCTCAGTTGAGATACATGGAAGACGTCATGGACTCCTTCCAAGGTTTGCGGCAAGGCTAGTCTATAAGCAACCTCTGTGACGCATTCTAACACGTCGAATGGTCCGATGTACCTCAGACTCAGATTTTCTCTGCCTCCGAATATGATATTCCCTATAGTGGGCGAGATCTTTAGAAATATATGATCTCCAACCTGGAACTCTAAGGGTCGTCGATGCGCATTCGTCCAATGCTTCTGTCTGTCCTATGCTGCGCATAGGTGTCCTTGGATCTTCTTCACCTTCTCCACTGTACGAACAACCAACTCTGGTCCGAGAATCTGTCTCTCGCCTATATCGCTCCAACATACTGGTGAACAATATTTTCTTCCATACATACCTCATAGAGAGCCATCTGGATGCTCGCTTGATAGCTGTTGTTGTAGAAAAATTCAACCAAGTGCAAATGGTCCTCCTATGATCCTCCAAAATCTAGCATGCACGCTCTTAACATGTCTTCCAACGTCTAAATGGTGCGCTCTGATTGGCCATCTGTCTGCGGGTGATACGATGGGCTAAACTTCAGGCAGGTACCGAGACTCTCTTGCATACTCCGCCCAAAGTAAGATATAAACCTCGTATCTCTGTCGGACACGATGCTAACTGGCACTCCGTGTAGTCGCACAATATCTTTCATGTACATATCTGCTAAGACCTCTGTAGATTATCCAACTCTAAAGGGCAAAAAGTGTACGGACTTGGTGAGTCTATCCATGATTACCCATACTGCATTTCGACCACTAGGACACCTCAAAAAGCCCGTAACAAAGTCCATAGTGATATGCTCCCATTTATACTCCGGTATCGGAAGTAGTTGAAGTAATCCTGTAGATCTTTGATGCTCAACCTTGACTTGCTGGCACACTAAGCACTTCGCCACAAAGCGTGCTATCTCTCTCTTTATTCCATGCTACCAGTAGTACTGTCTCAAGTCTCTGTACATCTTCGTGCCTCCTGGATGAATAGAATATGTTGAACTGTGTGCCTCTGACATCAACTCCTGACGAAGTTCCCATTTGGAACATAGAGACGATCTCCATATCTCAAAGTCCCATCTTCATGTATACACAGTCCCGTCTGTATTCTAGCCTCTGTCCTCGGTCTAAGCCTATGAAATCTGGCATCTGTCGGCAAAGCAGCCTTGATCCTCTCTACTAATGTTGATTGCAACTGAAAACTCGACAACTGTCCATCTACTCCGGGCATAATGACCTCTATACCCATCTGCTCTAGATCTCTCAACAAATGTTGTTGAGTAGTCAAGAAGAAGGCCATGGGTCTTCTGCTCAAGGCGTCAGCTACTACGTTGGCCTTTCCCGAGTGGTACTGTAGCTCAATCTCGAAACTGTCATCACCTCGAGCCAACATCTCTGTCTTTGGTTCAGATCCTTCTGCGTGTAGACGTACTTTAGGCTCTTATGATCATAAATATCTCTACTTTTTCTCCATATAGGTAGTGTCTCCAAAGCTTCAAAGCAAAAATTACTGCGGCAAGCTCCACGTCGTGGGTGGGATAGTTCTTCTCATGTATCCTCAACTGTCTAGAAGCATATGCTACAACTTTTCTATGCTGCATCAAAATACATCATAATCCTTTCCCAAATATATCGCTATAGATCATGAATCCTCCGGGTCCAGAAGGTATGGTCAGGATAGGTGCTGTAGTCAAACGCTTCTTCAACTCATCGAATGCTTTCTGATACTCCTCTGTCCAAGTGAACTCATGCTCATTATGGGTCAAGCGGGTCATCGGCTCTACAATCTTTGCGAAGTTCTCTACGAACCTCCAGTAATATTCGACAAGTACTAGGAAACTCCTCACCTCTCAGACATTGGTAAGGGTTGGCCATGTCTCTACTGATAAATTTTTTGCCGGATTTACTGAAATACCATCTCCTGAGATAACGTGTCCAAGGAAAGCGACACGATCTACGAGAAACTCGCACTTGCTCAGCTTAGCATAAAGCCTCTCTCTTCTCAGCGTCTCTAACACTAGTCTCAAGTACTCTTCATGCTTCTCGTGGCTCTTCGAATACACTAAGATATCGTCGATGAAGACTACCATGAACCGGTCCAAGTATTGGTGGAATACTCTGTTCATCAAGTTCATAAATATAGTTGGCGCATTCATCAGTCCAAAAGGCATCACTAAGAACTCGTGGTATCCATAACGAGTCCTGAATGCTGTCTTTTGAATGTCTTCCCTTTGTACCTTCACTTGATGATAACCCGATCTCAAGTTGATCTTGGTGAACACCACTGCTCCTGTCAACTGGTCAAATAAATTGTCAATCCGAAATAGGGGGTACTTGTTCTTGATAGTCAAAGCATTAAGGGCTCTGAAATCAATGCACATGCATACTGTTCCATCCTTCTTAGGTACAAACAACACTGGTGCTCCGTAGGGTGATGCACTAGGATGGATAAATCCCTTGCTCTATAACTCCTCCAATTATAGTTTCAGCTCATCTAACTCCTTCTTCGCCAATCGGTACACATTAGAAGATATTGGTGCTGCTCCGGGTACTAGCTCAATGGTGAACTCTACGTCTTTATCTAGCGGTAAGCCTGGCAATTCTTCCGGAAACACATCCTCGAATTCTGCAACTATTGGTGGAGGTGCAATTTCCATAGCCATGTAGGTTCCAGCTATCTGTCCTACTCCTTGCTCGACGGTCCCTCGCATGTACTCGAACTCCGGTTGATCTGGCGGTCTAAAAGTGATGCTACCTTTCTGGCAGTTCAGTACCATATTATACTGGATTAACCAGTCCATGCCTAGCACAACATCAAAGTACGGCATAGGCAATACCAAGAATCGCGCTCTCATCTCTCTATCACATATAACTACTGAGCACGTTCTGATAGTGCTGGTAACCGACACGATACCTCCTCCGGTAAGAATCTTCCAACTCTTAGGTAAGGGGGGGTAGCTACTCTATGCATTGCTACAAATCTACTAGATATAAATGATAACGTAGCACCAGAATCAAACAATGCAGTCGCAGGTAATAATGCAACTAAAATGGTACCTGTGATAGCTTCCCCTTCTGTTTCCTCCTCTGTAGCCGCTAATGCTAAGGCATGTCCCTGTCTCTGTCCTCCTGTCTGCTGTCGGGTCCGGTCAAACTGTGCCTGCTGTGGATCCAAGGGTGGTCCCCTCTGAAATCATCCAGGTGCTGGTGGACGCTGACCTCCTGGTGGGGGTAGTATCCTCAGAACTGGTGCTGTTGGGTTCTGTCCGGTCTGTGGTGCTGCCTCCCTACGCTGTGGGCAATCTCTGACAAGATGCTAGCTCACTCTACAAATCATTCATGTCCCTAGTCTCTTTTGGTAGTCCTTCTCGAAGTGACCTCTCCTACCACAGAAGTGGCAAGTCAGAAGTTCCTGGTGTGGGTATGGTACAGCCCTCTGTTGTGTCTGTACTCTAGGACGTCGGATCGGTCCTCCTGTTCTGTGCTAGACTATGGCTGGTATGGTCGTGCTAGAACGTCTTGCTCCTCTACCGATGGCCTCCTGGATACTCGCCTCTGCAAGTACCTCCTCATAAGAAATTCTCGCCTGTATGGTAGTATACCTCTGTAGCTCAAAAGTGCAGCCGTGATAGAATCTCTAAGCCTTCTCTAGGTCATTGGATATCAGGACGGCACCAAATCTGCTGAGACGGCTAAACTCCGTGTCATTTGCGTCAATAGTCATATTCCCTTGTTCTAGATGTAGGAACTGGGAGTAAAGGGCATTTCTGACTGTAGCCGGGAAGTACTTCGGATTGAAGTATTCTAGGAACTGTTCCCAACTCTGGTTCTTGCCTATACTGTGCTCAATATAATCCCACCAGTGATGGGCGTTGACTTTTAGTTGGGCCCTCACTGCGGTCATCCAAAGGTCTGGATGCTGTAGGGAAGCTTTTAGTAACATCTCTGTGTTGGCAACCCAATCGGAGATCTGCTCTACTGTCTCATTGCCTGAGAAAGTATCTGGTCCCATCTGTCAGAACCATCTTACAGTACCACCTGTCTGGGATGGTAGAGGTGCTGGTACTGGTGCTGTGGCAGGTGTCCTCTCTAGTACTGCTATCAAACTCTGTCTCAACGTCTCGGTCTGATGTCACTATGCTTGTATCATAGTCTGGAAGAACTGAAGCATCTGTGGCTGTCCATCTGATAGCAGCATCTGGGGTATATAAGGTGGAGATGGTGGTAATGCCTCTGGCTGTGCGGTAGCGGTCTCCTCACATGTCGGCCTCTCGGTCTGTGGCATTGGCGTAGCCCCTGAAGTCTGGCCCTCGCAATGCTGTGTGGGGATCGTCTGGGAAGTTTGTCCCTCGTGCTGCGGCGTAGGATCGCCCTGGGAAGTCTCGTGCCAATGTATCAGCGGGGCCTATTGAATTACCGGGGCCTGTGGTGATGGTTGCCCTCCAGTTAGTCCCTGGGGTATCTCCTCTCCCTGGGTGGTATTGGCCGGCAACACGGCATTGGGTGCTCCTCGTCCACTGCGCAAGTTCATCTTGCTGCAAGAGACAGGATTTTATTAAAAAGAGTACGGAATCAACAATCAGGATACAGATATTTAGAAGTAATGCGAAGGAAGTTCAAAGACATAATCAAAGTGGATGAGACCTAGTAATTTTTATCCTATTGCAAGCATCACCGGGCATGTTACCATACCACAAGCGAAAAATCGATCGGCATGGGTTACCACTAAAACCATGTCATGCCTTAATCCCAAAATATATAGAATTAGGCCACGTGGCAATAGTCAGCTATCACGTCTACGAGGATATCCCAATTTAATGGATCCAACGAAGAGTGTTACATTGTCCTAAATAACTAACATGTCTCAATATCAGTCAACAACAGGTAAACTAATCTCATCCACAATAAAAATAGGAAGAAGTACTAAATAAACTGCTGGAAGATAAACGTTAGTCTCAATATCATAGTACAACCAAGAATGTCTGGTGGGGACAAACCCACTACTATGATGAAATAAAGTACTCAAATGATAGATAAAAGATAATGATTAGGGCATCGGTTGACTAGATAATGATGCACCCAATCTTAGGCAGAAGGCCTACAAGTGATCACGAAAACTATGATGGTAGTACCTCTAGCTCCTCTGTGGTGGCGAACCTCCTCTCCTGTCCTGGGCCGTACACTGTGGGGTAATATGTCTCGTCTAAATTTGGAAAGATATCAGGTCCTCAGAGGGACGTAACAAGATAAGTAGAAATATGCCATATATAATACTGAATAAAATAAATACAATAAAGGGTGTGCTAACCATCTACATGAATGCAATGTGAGGACAACGCTGGTACGTATGGGTAGGTGTAGGCATATACGTCCACACTCCAAAGAGAGTGGCATAAGTACAGTATATCGTCTATACCGCTTCGAATAACGTGGCATCATTGTAGTATATCGTCCATATCGCTCCAAAGAACGTGGCATCAGTATAAAGGTAGTCATTTGATCCGTGGCTCCTTCGAAACTACGGCTCCAATGTGTGTACCCCATAAGCCTACTAGCTGTCCTCTCCGCCCAATATAAATACACAAGCCGAATACTCGACGTACGTACCACGCCTCTATATGCCAAATCTCTACCAATATAAATAATCCTAAATTTTGTACTAACCGTGATGTAGGTCACACGCACCGATAGCTAGTCGAGTACGTGAACCCGCATACTAATATGAATATGTCTCAGTAAAATGTGTAAGAGTGTCAAGTCTCAGAAGATATCAGAGTATCCTCTAATAGGGTGAGTCTGCTAATGACTAGGTCAAGTACATTAATCATCAACGCAACCGTCGACTGCTCCTGAGTTAATCTTTGACATGCACAGGCATATAAAATAAGCAAGAAACATCATACAACACATGCAATATTTAAATTAAACAGTAAATATGGCAAGGTATCTTGCCTGAGTCCTCAAGCTGTGAATGCCAAAAACTGGTTCCTACAGTGTCTCTTGGCTGATCCAATGATCCTAAACATAATATAATATAGCAATCATGCATCAGACACTAAGGTAATACATACAGAACTACATCGATGCTCTTAGGTATTGACGCAGGTTCACGACTGATCGAAGACAGTGTCACGTGTGCACGTAGCTAGGATGTACACGTGTTCTGTCCTTGTCAACGTGTGTCTTGAGACAATAATTTCTACGTTATCAGTTACGAAACTATATTACGTCTAGTAAAATTACTGATCCTTATTTCCTATATTAAGCATACTTAGCGAGGTCTAAGTTTTATCGATGAATCTCATGTTTCTAACAACAGGTCTTATGATTAAGGAAAAGGTTATACATTACATAAATATTAATTCTTGCAGGTTTTCATGCTTTCATATATGTCGTTTAGGGTTAACTAGGCTGTGTCCAAGACTAAGGCTCTCGACACGATGCCACTACGAATATTTGGACACAATATAAAAGAAAGGAGTATAGAGCGAATACCTAGTAGACTGGGCGGGGGTATCTGCACTGCATGGACGTCCTCCGTTGAGTGGGGGCTCCAGCGGCGGTCGGCTGCAAGGCAGCGGCGGCAAGGCAACAGCTGTATAGCGCTGCAGTAGCCGCAGCAGCAGCAACAGTCCTCGGTGGTGGCAGTTGTCGGGTCGAGGTAGCGCGGGGGTGTCTGTCGGCCGTGGGGGAGGGTTGCGCTCCGCCTGGCAGGGGTGATCGAGGGTGACCGGGGCTGTCGGGGTGACCAGGACTGTCGGGTTTCGGGAGAAAGTTGGTGAAGAAGATGGTGTCGAGGTCAGGCGGCGGGTATCGGGTGGCTGTGTTGGTGGTTGGCGGCGAGGAGTGGTAGGCTAAGACGGAGGTGGAGTCGTTTGTGAAGTCGGAGAAGGGGAAGGGGAGGTGCTCGGGTGATATGAAGGGGTCGGCTAGGGTTTGTTCCTTGGTGAGGAAAGGAATGGTTTTTAGGGTTTTAAGTAGGAATTGTGTATTTATATAGGAGATGAAATTTGTGGGCTAGCATCGAGGTTTGGGCCGGCCAGGGCTCATTGGGGTGGGGCTGGTCCACTTGAAAGTGTTCATGGGTTGGGTCTGGTCTCGCTTGAGGTGAAGTTGGTCTCAAATTAATTAGATTAAAAGTTAATGCACGAGGCAAAAAATTAATTAAGCATTGCGTAGCTAAGATGAGACGCAATGACGAGTCTCTAAGTTTGCACAATTGTCAGAGGGGTAGTCTGGCATGTCTAAGAGATGTTCGCGACCTTAGGTGGAAGATAACTACTGGTGTGGTGCTCCAACCTCGAAGTAATGTCCAGGTACATTAAGACGTATAAATGACGCACATTAATCCTAATTAATACCAAATTAATCCTAGTCTCTAGATTTAACTCAATTTAACCCTGAATTGGTCGGGGGGGGGGGGGGGGGGGGTTTATAGCTTTATGTGTGTGTATTAGTGTATATGTGTATATCTATATGTATATATATGTATAGAGTAACATACATAGAGGTATGTGTATTAGTGTTTATATGTGGGTATGCATATGTGTGTTTGTGATTATGTGTGTAAGAGTGTATATATATATTCATATGTTGATTGATATATATATATAGTTGAATATATGAGTGTATACGTGTTTGTGTTTATGTGTGTGTGTAAATATATATTTAGAGTTGTTTGTGTGTATGTGTGTATATATATATATATATATATATATATATATGCATTTATAGGTGTGTGTATATATATATACATAAGGGGTATATGTATGTATGTGTGTGCATGCTATGTATTGTATGTATGTTTGTGTGTGAGTTTGTGTATGCGTGAGATGAGCAGTGCCATAGTACAGAGTATCAACAAATAGCAAGAAAGAGATACTGTGTAGTATCCAACTGCACAGTCCACGTATCAACACTGTGCAGTTTCCTACTGCACAGTGGCAGCAAAAGAGGAGCAGTATCATTGTAGTCTATACTACATTGCTCAACTGATAGGGGAACCTAGCAGCTCATGCAGCCTTCAGCATAGAGCAACTGCTCAGAGCAGTAGAGCTCATGCAGGGGGAGGTCGGGCATATTGGATGCAGTAGCAGTGGCCAAATTCAGAGGTGCAGAGCCATTTCGCTCGTGCACAGTCGAGACACAGCAGGAAAGCAAGCAGTGTTAGTACGGTGCAGTTTACGTCAACCCTTGTATAGCAATCAATGTCAATAGCTTGTAGCAACACAAAAGGGCAGTGGCACAAGCTGTAGCCTTGAGCCAACAATAATGCATAGCAGCAGAGCAATGTCAACAGCAAGTACAGCATAATTTAACTCGAACCACACTGTACAGCCACTTGTACAATCAACTGAACAACAGCCATAAGCCCTGCAGCAATGCAGCAAGGGCACAGCAGGAAGAGAGCAGTTCAACAACAGGAAAGTGTCACCAATATATATCATGCACAGCTAGAAGAGAGGGATAAGCATGCTTCAAGATGCATTCAACAATTTTAGTACCTGCAGCACAACACACATAGGTGTACAAACTGAGCAGCTAGTTTACTCAGTACAACAGGATCTGCATTCAACTTCAGTGTGCAGCAAGAGATCAGTATCAGCAACCTCGGGGAGAAGGTCCACTGCTCGAGTGAGCAGTCAGGCAAGGAGCTCCTGCAGTGGAGATCTTCCAACTGCACAGAGCAGTTAGGAGCAACAATGAAGAGTATATCCTGCATTAATATAAGCAACATCATGTTGCTACAGTTTCATCCTCAAGAGGGCATTTAGTAGCTAGTGCAAGCCATAAGAGGGCAGTGCACAACATTGATCTCCTTGCAGCATCAAATCAGCAAGGGCGAGGCTCATTAGTGTGCAGTCTCATTCAGTTCAACCCTTTGAGCTACTGTACAGTATTAGCAACTCGAGAAGAGCAGTTTACTGTGCAGTATTAGTTTTCGTATTAGTAAGGTTTTAAGGTATTGGGTATTTGAGGTAATGGTTTAGTTTGGGTATTAGTTAGTTGTTTAGATCAGTTAGTTTAGTCTAGCTAGTTAGTATAGATAGTTAATAGTTAATATAAATAGCTAGTTGGTTATATATATACTTGATTATGTAGTTATTTAGATATGTATTTTAGTATGTATGTATTATATTGACATCTATTATAGTGGTTAGTATATGTTAGCTTATATGTAGATATGTATGTGTTGTATTATAGTTAGTTTCTATAATTGTATTGATACCTATTATAGTAATTAGTATATACTAGCATGTAGGGTATTGGGGTTCTATGTTTAATAACTATAAGTTAAGTGTTTTGAATTACCTTGGGATACCAAGAAAATATCAAGGTATTGGGTTAGGTATCGAGATAGGTAGTGTGATATGCATTGGTGCAAGACCAAGGTATCCTAAATCCCTTATTTTGATATAGATATTATATTTTTGAATTGTATATATATATATACTATTATTTTTATGTAGTAAGCTTGCGTATCTTGGGATATAGCTTTTTGTGTGCTTTTTAGTATCGTAGTTAGATAGCATAGCTTCGTTTCATAGTGCATTGACTTAGTATCCTAGTGTTAGACTCTTACAACCTAGAATTAATCTATTTGACCTAAAAATGGCTTATTGACCTAGAATTGCATCATATTAACTTATTTTTTCATTTTTGAACCTTGTATTGATGTATCATACCATATATAGGTCTGTGTGACACCAGATTGGGCATCGAGAGACACACCTTGCTCAGGACTTTAGGCAAGTATATTTCTCTGATAGTTTTTAATTTATAATATTGTACATATGCATGTTCTAGAATTATATACTTGATCCAGACACAATGATTTTACGGGCTGGTACTACATGGATCCCATCAAGAGATGTTATTCCCTACCGTGTTCAGCGGGTACTCATGTACATGTATCTCATCGTGTATATTGGGTATTAATTATATTTCGTATTCACACACTGCTTATGTTCAGTGTACTTATTCGTGTACACCCACTACTCTTGTTCAGTGGCTATTATATTCGTGTACACCCACTGCTCGTGTTCAGTGGTTATATTTTGTGTTCGTAGCGTGTCGTGATTGGATCCATCGGTATTAGTTGGGGGTGGGAGAGTAGGAGTTGATTATGTGATCAAAACCCTATTGTTATATTTTGTACATTTTGGTTACATACCTCACTTGTAATCGTCTTACCTGATCATGTTCACCCAACCCGATCACATAATGAACTTGTATTCTGAGGCACATTAGTTTATATTGCAGTTACTTTTATCATATTATAGATATTCATATAGTTGATCTATATTCTCATACATTACATGTATATCTATTGTTCATTCATTCATATGTTAGGGATCTTGTATTTTACTTCTATTATTTGTTTTATATGCTCGATTATGTTATTGAAACTGCTTTCAGAGATATGTACTTCGCTCTAAGCCTGACTGGATATATTTTTCCAGATGATTGGTGTATAGAGCAGTATCCCAAATTCTACGGACCATAAGATGGTGTATCTTTAGAGGATCCTTTGGTAGACTAGGAGGACTTAGTTGCAGAACCCGAGGAGGTCTAGGTCATTTATGTTGGACTTGTATTAGATTCTATTGTTGAGATTCTTTGGATTATATATTATTTCAGATTGTGGATTATATCTTATTCTTTCCTTCGCTATTTCCATTCGTGCTTATTATTTCTTAGTTGCTTTGTGATTAAGTTTAGTTATATTATGAGATACCATATTGTTCCTCCGTTTGGAGTTGAGATGATTGACAGGTACCATATTACATTATTGAGATATTAGATAGTAAGAAATGACCCAGACAGCGTTCTACCGCCGATTATGTAGCTTTGGTTGGACGTATCCACGTACTCGTGCTCGAATATCCGAATGCGGGTCGTGACACATTTTTAGTGGTGGCCCATGCAGGCCAGGATTCGCAAGTTGTGCGATGTCGTGATAGTGCGACGACTTAGTTGTACTACTGCGAGCCTGCGATAGGATATAGGACATAGGATACTAGGATGAGAGAGTATACTCAATCACAAATTTCTTGAGAGATTCCTGGGACGACCATTGAGAATCTTATTATAATTTCTAATTCAAATCTTTTTCCTTGTTTACGTCTGTTCTCACTTGTTGTTATTGAATTTGATTATTGGTAAACGGTTGTTGAAATTAATTCTTGGTGTTCGTTGTTGAGTATGATTTCATATCGAGATAAATTTTACGAACTAAATTATGGTATCATCTGATGACATATGTTGATGAGGATAATAAGAAAGGTAAAACGTCTGCTTTGGTTATGGAGCCTAGAGTTTATCGCAGCCATATTAGCTAGAATGGCAGAAACGTAGGGACCTAACTTCGGATGTACATATCTTAGTTATAAAATTTAGAATTTCCTACAACTATACTAGTTGGCACAGCAAGGATTCTAGACGACATGATTATAGAGGTGCATACGTAAGTTATAGAATCTATCGTTTATTCTTGGTGTTCGTTGTTGAGTATACTTACTAGCATGGCGAGGATTCTGAGTGTCATAATTTTGGATAGACGTGTATGATTATCAGGTTATATCTTAAATTGGTTCTTAAAGTATTATCTTAATACTTATCCACTCCTGTTATTATAGGATCTTGTTCCATCATTCTTTAGCTTAGCAGTAGAGATACCTTCAGTTCTTTAGTCCAGTTCCTTATAGAGCTTTATTCTATTAGAGTCCTTGTTAGTGTAATAAATGGTGACTTGCAACTAGGTCTATATCTTGAGTATCAGTATTGACTGTTGGGAGTGTGGCTTATGGTTTTGTAAGTGGTTCTTGGTTGGACATGTGAGCAATAGGCATCAATCTAGAGATAACTCATAGCGTGGAACCTTGTAGCAATAGTTCTATTATAGGTGTCATTATAGTTAGTATTGCTACTATAGGTAGAAGGGGGAGTAAAGAGTATCAGTGGCGGTTCCATGAGTTAGTACCAGAGTCAGCATGCTAGTTCTAGATCTCATGAATTCATGTAGTTGAGTGATCCATGTAAACAATTAAGTATCAAGGAAATTGTGTTGAAAATTAAGGAGCATGATATTCAATTTAGTGGTTGATACTTGGGTGTGTCAAAGGTAAAGAAATATATATGCATAAAGGATATTAGTGAGTGTGCCATAGTAGGAGGGTACCCATAAGTGTATATGAGAGTGTGAGCAAATAAGAATACATTGTGCTAAGGTAATAGGACTTGTGTTACTGATAAAAGTAGAACATTGATGTGAGTAGATAGGAGTATACCAGTAGATGACTAGTGATGGGTATATCACCTGATATTAAGCTTAGTGATGTGTTGGAAGCAATATGTGGAAGAGTATCTAGAAATTGTGTGCAGGATGCACAGTGGTGCACAGTGGGTGATGAGTGTCAGTATGAGTTCATGAGTATCAGAAAGTAGAAGCATGAGTATTAAAAAAATTAGTATGTTATGGGATGAGAAATATCAAGATTGGTCATGAAAGATATATAGTATATCACTGATTAGTGTATCCGTCTGTAAAAGGTTTAAAGTGAGATGCATATACATCAATAGAGATATGGAACCATGTGCCTGCCTTTGAGAGTGAATTAAAATATGTGCATTATAGAAGTTAATAACTAGTGCAAGTGATCATGAGTTCTAGTGAATATAATGAGGTAATCTAATGATGAAGCTAGTATCCTAGAAAATTAAGGGCATATGATATGTTGTTAGGAAGCTAGTGTTACTATATCAAGAGTGCTAGTATTTCTATATCAGGGATTAGTTGAGTAATGTGCTAGTAATTTCCAAACGAATTCGAATTCAGACAAGCCATAAATTCTAGCATATTTTTGACACTAAAATCTACAAGAAACCATACATGAAAGTCAAGTTTGCATTGGTTGACTTTTTGGTCAACAGATCACCTCGATTTGCTCCATGGGTCTCGAGTTGATAAAATTTAGTTCATTTGGAATTTTTTTAGGAATTAACCTAATAATCAGAATAATAAGATTAAAATAGGATTTTAAAGTAATTATTCAATAAATCTTTGGACATGGTAAATTCGTAATACATAGGCTATTTGGACTTTGACTTGGATTCTGACTCGTACCAGCTAAGGACCATAGGCGAGTACATTTTCTGATAGTTTCTATGATTTAATATCTTCTATGATGCATGTTTATAGTATTGTTTTACCTGATTCCTGACACGATGGAAAAACGGATTGGTATTGTGTGGATTCATTTTCGTGAGAAACATATTTTCAGGACTATTGACTATTTTCTAGACTAATGAATTACTGGACTAATATATTTTCTGGCATGTTGACATCTTCTGGACTATTGAGATTATTCGTGTCTAGACTTGGATTCATAAGTACTAGTCGGGCGAAAAAATACCTAGGAGACGTGTGAACGTTCCCTTTCCATCCCATGGTTTTTCTGGAATAATAGCAGTCATACACGACACGTGTGGTTTGCCTGATATTACCCCCTAGCCGTTCACATATCAACTTAGTATTTTAAAATACTAGTTAGATGCAATCATTCTGGATTAATCTATACTTGCTGATTGTACACTTGTATGACAGATTTTCTAGTTCACATATCTGTCTGTCTTTACATACTTCTCTATTCTTCTTTCTTGTCTTTCATTATTTCTTTACTTAATTATTCCTCTATGATGTACCTTATTTCATTATTATATGTTCATCAAGTATTTTATAACTATTTACTGTTCATAGTACTTGCCAATTAATTGGAACTGCTATTGGGTTGTACTCGTTCCATCCTGACTGGGTAAACATTTTAGGTGACTTGCTATCTTACTCATTGGATTTTGTTGGAGATCGAGATGCTTTTGGAGGCCAATATTAGAATTTAGATAGTTTAGCAACTTCTTTGGATTTGATATTTAGTGGATTTGTTCCCGAGTTATGATTTAATTAAAAATTGAGAATCTTGTAAAACTATGTAAATGTTGTGAATGAGCAATAGATTTGAACTTGTGATTAAATATTATCTATTTGGATTGATGGACCATTATTGTCATAGACAGCGTACTACCGTCGATGCTGCGGCGTAGGCTGGACTTGGCCACGTACTCACATCTGAAAAGCGTGTGCGGGCCATGACAAGTTTTTAGTGGTGGCCCATGCAGGTCCGTCTTCGCATAAAGTGCGATGTCATGGTTAGTACTTCAACTTAGTAGTACTAGCTGTGATTCTGCGAGTAGGAGATGCTCATTCACAATTAGGATTGGTTTGAATTTAGGAGAATGGCTAGGACTAGGTATACAATTGGAAGGCCTTATTTTAATTTTATTGCTTGGCTAGTTAAGGTATTACATAGGTTGCGCGATTAAAATAGATATACATGCTGAACTTTTAGGTAAACTCTAGTAGATGAGTTTGAGAAAATAAGTGTTATATATTATTGTATTTTGATAAGTAGGAGTGACCAAAGGTGGGGGTAGAATTCTCTATTGACGAATTATTTCTTTGGGGTTAATCAATTGTTGAAGCTAAGAATTATTATTATTATTATTTTGTGCTCTGAGATTTAAATTTCTATCTAGTTTGATGATTATGTTTTTATTGCTAAAATAAGGATAAATTCTTGTTTTAGAAAAAAATATAGTTTTCAACGTAAATGATGATAAAGATAACAACTTGGATATTTATTGAAAATTTTAGATTTTTGAAGATTGATATAGTGGATTTAAGTTTAAGTTTGAAGATTTTAAAGTTTGAAAATTTAATTTAAAATTTCAGAGTATTGGTTAATTAATTTATGATTTTGAGAAATTTAAAAGAATTAACATTAGAGCTATTAGCATACAAGATGTGGATTTAAACTTTATATTTTAAAATTTTGAAACTAAATTTTAAGTTTTCAAAAATTTGAAGAGTTGAGATTTTATGGATTTATAATTTTTGAAGATTAAAGAACAATTCAAAAAAAATTTAGTTAAGCTATAAAGATTTCTGGAAGTGATTAAAATTTTATTTTATTAATTGAATATTTAATTTATTTTAGGATGGTATGATACATTTTATTTAATTTTTTGAAGAGTTAAAATTAGAGGATTTTATTTTACGGATAAAATTTAAGGTGGGTAGAAGGTGTCATATTTGATTATTGACAAAAAAAAATTGTGGATAATGTTGAAAGTTTTGAGATATAACTCGAGAAATTCATGGATAATTTTAAGAATTTGAGTGTTAGGAGTTCAATATAATATTAAGATTTGGTTTATGGGTTGAGAAATATCAAGATTGGTCATGGAAGATATGTAGTGTATTACTGATTAATGTATCAGTCTGTAAAAGGTTTAAAGAAAAATACGTATACATCAATCGAGATTTGGAACCATATGTCCGCCTTTGAGAATGAAGTAAAACATGTGAATTATGAAAAGTGCAAGTGATCATGAGTTATAGTGAGTGTGATGAGGTGATCTAAATTTGAAGCCAGTGTCCTAGAACATTAAAGGCATATGTTGTGTAGTGAGGAAGCTAGTGTTACTATATCAAGAGTGCTAGTGTTTATATATCAGGGACTAGTTGAGTAATGTATTAGTAACAGTGAGTACCTTGTATGATAATATTAGATTGGTGTATCAGTTAATATGGATAGAAAATTATTTGAAAGTAATATTGTAAGTAATCCTAATAGTAGTGAGGAGAAAACAAATTATGGCTATGGGAAAAAATCAAATTATTGTGAGAAATGACTATAATATGAGATTCTAATTTTTAAGGATAGAAGTAAATTTTCTTTTTAAACTTCAAGATTGGATTAATTTTTAAGTTTGGATATGAGAATAAATTAGAAAATTTTAATTAGTAAATTTTTTGAAGGCAGTTATAAATGGGATTTAAATTTTAAAGAAATAATGTTAGATATAAATGAGATTTAAATTTTAAGAAAATAAGGTTAGATTATATTTAAGAATTATGACTTAAAAAACTGATTTAAGAGAAAAATGCTATTGGATTTTAAATTTTGAAGATCAATTCAAATTTTGAATATTTACTTTAAAATTTTAAAGTTGTGAGGATGAAGTTAATTTTTAAGGATTTCGTTAAATAATAATAGTAGTTTGACTTCATGATTATATTGCTTAAATTATGATAGTGGCAGAAATAAAATTATTATTAAGGATTTTAAATTTTAAAGATAAACATTAATTTAAATAAAGAGTTAAGAATTTAATATGGCAGAATTGACGATTTTGTTAAATCATAGATTTTTATGAAAATTATGATATGATTGAATTTTTTATTAAATTTTGAAGAATTTAAGAAAATTATTATTATATTTATTTCACTACAAGATATAAATTTAAAGTTTATATTTTAAATGTTGCATATGAATATTTCGTAAGTATTATATTGTTTGAGTATTATGTGAAAAAAGAATCGAGTAGTAAGATCATTAATGGATTAGTATTTAAATTCAAATTTTTGGTATGAGAATTTAAATTTTATTAATATGCATTGATTGGATTCAAATTAGAGGAGTAAGATCATTAATGGATTAGTGTTTGAATTCAAATTTTTGGGATAAGATTTTTAAATTTTTATAAATATGCATTGATTGAATTTCAATTAAAGGATTGTATATTAAATTTTTTGAGTATTTCGTTATTAACTTAAAATTTTGGAGGAGATTGTGATAAAAATGACATTTGATTTTAATTTTAAAGATTTTCAAGAATATGATATTTATATAATTTTAAAAATTTTATGAAATAACAATATGGATTTACTTCATGATTATATGGTTTGATGAATTTTAATTTTGATGTAAAAAAAAAAAAAAAATACTTTTGAGGATTTTAGATTTTCAAGACGAATTTTTTTTAAGGTGGGTAGACTTGTAATCTCCGTATTCTGAAATTCTTGCTTAAATGTTGTTATTAGGTTAATTTGGGACTATTGGAATTTTTTCATAATTTTTGGTTAATTAAAAACTAGTAATAGTAATTTTCTAAGGCTTTCAAGAATTTATTTTAGTGACAAACATAATTAAAAATATTCCAAACTTTTATTTTAGGTTCTAATTAATCAAATATATTTTCTAGAATTTTCTAAATTTTTTTTGAGAATTTTTAGTATATATTGGGAGTTATTTAGGCTAATAACTAATTTTTTAGGACTTCTAGAATTTATTGTGCAAGACAAGGAATATAGAATGAACCCACATAATTTTCTACGGTATATAATATTATTATTATATATTTTTTGAAATTTTTTCAAAATGTTTGGAATATTTTTAATATTTATTTTTATTTAAATAGGTAAAACTAATTTTTAGAGATTCGCCTAATTATAGTAGGAAACCTATGAACATAAAATTTTTCCAAGTATTTTTCTAGGTTTTTTAGGTTCAAAATATATTTTCTTATAATTTTTTCATGTTTTTATGTTTTTTTAATGTTATTTTGAGTTATTTATATTTAAAATGACTTAAATAATATTTTGATAAAGTCAAATCAAAAATAAATAATATAAACAAAACCATCCAATCAGATTCTGACATGTGTTAGCCTATCACTTTTCATTCAGCTGTATGTCAGCCAACATATATATATATATATATATATATATATATATATATATATATATATATATATATATTATAATAACCTTAATTATCCCATTATCTTAGAGCGAGAGAGATTTAAGGGATGTCATCAAGGGTTTTTTTCATCTGCCATAAGCCATTACTCATAGCTCTGGACTCCAAACGTGGTCCAGTTTCTTGTATTAGAACCGTATTGAGATTAGTTTTCTAAATATGTAAATTGTTTCATGAAATTCTGAATATTAAATTCTGAAAAATTCGTAGAGCACAATATGTCCAAAAATAGACTCATCTCGGTGTTTTTGAGATTCCGGGAGAACCTAAAATCAGAATTATAAACTGTTTAAAGTTTCAGAAATCTAATATCGAGATAATTGATATTTTTTTTAAAGATTTAATACAAAATATTTCTGTGCTGTTAATTCTGTAGAACTTCTAGGTTAACAATCAATCACCATTGCACAATACGATTTTGGTATGTGAAATAATTCCCAAACGAATTAGAATTTGGATGAGCCATCAATCCTACCATATTTTTGATGCTAAAATATACAAGAAACCATGTTTGAAAGTCGAGTTTGCATTGGTTGACTTTTTGGTCAACAGATCACCTCGATTTGCGTGCCACGGGTCTCGAGTTGATTAAATTCAGTTCCTTTAGACAAAATTTAGGAATTAACCTAAAAATCAAAATAATAAGATTAAAATAGGATTTTAAAGTAATTATTCCAGAATTAAATAAATTAAAATAAAATATATTTTGACATGGTAAATTCGTAATACATAGGCTATTTTGACTTTGACTTAGATTCTGACTCGTACTAGCTAAGGACCACAGACGAGTACATTTTCTGATAGTTTTATTTTTTGATATTTTTTATGATGCATGTTTATAGTATTGTTTTACCTGATTCCTGTCATGATGGATACACGGATTGGTATTGTTTGGATTCATTTTCATGAGATACATATTTTCAGGCCTATTGACTCTTTTCTGGACTAATGAATTACTGGACTAATGTATTTTCTGGCTTGTTGAGATCTTCTGGACTATTGAGATTATTCGTGTCTGGACTTGGATCCATAAGTACTAGTCGGGCGGGAAAATATCTAGAAGACGTGTGAACATTTCCTTTTCATCCCATGGTCTTTTTGGAATAATAGCAGCCATACACGACACGTGTGGTTCGTCGGATATTACCCCTTAGCCGTTCACATGTCAACTTCGTATTTCAAAACACTAGTTAGATGCAGTCATTCTAGATTAATCTATACTTGCGGATTGTACACTTGCATGACAGATTTTCTAGTTCACATATCTGTCTCTTTTTACATGCTTCTCTGTTCTTTTTTTTTTTTTATTATTTCTTTATTTAACTGTTCCTCTATGATGTACCTTATTCCATTATTATATGCTCATCAAGTGTTTCACAACTATTTACTGTTCATAGTACTTGTTAATTAACTGGAACTGCTATTGGGTTGTACTTATTCTATCCTGATTGGGTAAATATTTTAGGTGACTTGCTATCTTGCTCATTGGATTTTGTTGGAGATCGAGATACTTTTGGAGGCCAATATTAGAATTTAGATAGTTTAGCAACTTCTTTGGATTTGATGTTTAGTGGGTTTATTCCCGAGTTAAGATTTAATTATAAATTAAGAATGTTGTAAAACTATGTAAATATTGCAAATGAGCAATAGATTTGAACTTGTGATTAAATATTATATATTTGGATTGATGGACCGTTATTGTCATAGACAGCGTGCTATCACCGATGCTGCAGCATAGGCTGGACTTGGCAACGTACTCACATCCGAAAAGCGGGTGTAGGTCGTGACAATGGGACACCACTAAAAATATATCACGACCCGCACCCGAATATTCAGGCTCGAGTACGTGGTTACGTCCAGCCTACGCCGCAGAATCGGCGGTAGAACTTTGTCTAGGTCATTTCTAACTATCTAACCTCTCAACAATATAATATGGTACATGTCAATCATCTCAACTCCCCACGGAGAAGCAATATAGTATCTGACAATTATAACTAATCTAAATCACAAAACAAACCAAGAAAGAATAATGCACGAATGGAATAGCAAAGGAAAGAATTAGATACAATCCATAATCTGAATGAATAATACAAACTGTGAATCCACTAAAAGAATAGTCTAATACAATCCAATATAATTATAATCTAGACCTTCTCAGGCTCTGCAACTAATTCCTCTTGGTTAATAGAAGTATCCACTAAGGATACGCCGTCCTACGACCCATAGAATGTGGGACACTACTCTAGAAGCCAGTCATCTGAAAAAATATATTCAGTCAGGATTGGAGCAAAGTATATAGCTCTCAAAGCAATATCAATAGCATAATCGAGCATATAAACAGATATTGAAATGAAATACAAGATCACTAAACATATGAATGATAAACAATAGATTTACAGGTAATGTACGAGAATATATAACAATAATATAAATATTAACAATATGATGAAGTAACTACAATTTAAACTAATGTGCCTTAGAATACAAGTTCATTATATAATCGGGTTGGATGAACATGATCAGGTAAGATGATTACAATTGAGGTATGTAACCAGAATATACACGATGTAACAATGGGGCTTTGATCACATAATTAACTCCTACTCTCCCACCCCTAACTAATACCGATGGATCCAATCATGACACGCTACGAACACGAAATATAACCACTGAGCACGAGCAGTGGGTGTACACAAATATCATAACCACCGAACATGAGCGGTGGGTGTACACGAATAAGCATACTGAATACGAGCAGTGTATGAACACGAAATATAATCAATACCCAATATACACGATGAGATACAATATACACGAGTACCCGCTGAACACGGTATGGAATAACATCTCCTAACGGGATCCATATAGTACCGGTCCGTGAAATCTTTGTGTCGGGATCAAGTATATAGTTCTAGAACATGCATATATACAATATTATGAAATAAAAACTATCAGAGAAATGTAATCGCCTGAAGTCCTGAGCAAGGTGTGTCTCTCGATGCCCAAGCTGGTGTAACACAACCTATATATGGTACGTTGCATCAATACAAGGTTCAAGAATAAAAATAAGTGAAGTTGATGCAATTCTAGGTCGATACGCCATTTTTAAGTCAAACCAATAAAATTTAGGTTGCAAGAGTCTAATACTAAGTCACTAAGTCGATACACTATAAAACTATGCTATACTAGCTAAGCTAAGAAACAACAAGGCACTCAAAGAGCCGTATCCTATGATACGCAAGTTTTCAATTATGAAAATAGGATTTTATATATATATTTAAGTCAAATATTATAATACTATTACAAACCAATTGAAATATGATGCCTTGGACTTGCACCAATGCGTATCGCACCTATCTCGATACCCAAACTCAATACCTTTGGTATCAGCCTAATACCTTGGTATCCCGAGGTAACCCATGCTATAATGTATTAAATACTAAACAATAACAACTAATACAAGTATATATATTTATATGTAGCTAACTAACTACTAGCATACTAATATATATATATGTCTACACACACATATATATATATATATATATATATATATATATATATATATATATATATATAGATACTAACTACTACTTAAATACCTTAACATACTAATCCTACTGATACCTGGAACTAACTACCCAAAACTCAACTAAACAACTAACAAACTAACTAACACCTCACTGAAACACAAATGCTAAATGCGCAGTGACTAAATACTGTGATACTCTGCTGAACATAGTTCCTCAAATGTTGTTGGCTGTGCATAACTGGTTCACTGGTCCTTGTTGTTGCTGCCCGAGTTGCTAGCTGCAGCTGTGCACTTCCCTTCTACAGTCATTGCTTCCTGCACATGTTGTGCAATGCAGTTGCTGAACTGCAATATCTTTGCAGTCCCTGCTTCCCGAGTTACTTCTAGTGCTCAGTTTCTTTGAAGGCTGCTACTGCTAGAAGGTACTGCTCGGCTCTATGCTACAGCTGTGCACTTCCCTTCTGTAGTCATTGCTCCCCGCATATTTCTGAATTATGAAATACAGTTGCTGAACAATAACATCTTCTGTGTAGTTTGTACAGCAGCCAGAGCTACTTTCTCTCTTCCCCAATTACTGTATGCCCGAGCCCCTCAACTCTGCCACCCGAGCAGTTAGCTGTGCAAGAGATACACCTATCTCCATTTGCTGATCTGCCCGAGTGCTCACTACTACCTCTCTTCATCCACACACAAACTCACAACCACTCACACACTCAACACAATACAAAGAAAATACAACACGGTATATATATATAGATCCTTCTCTATATACATAAACGCATAAACACATATATATAAGTACACACACACAAACACACACACACACACAAATAGATCTATATATACTCTAATATATACACATACAAATAGATCTATATATACTCTAATATATACACATACCCATACACTAATCATATACACAAATATATACATATATATATCACTTAAATATCATCTAAATATAGAAATACATATGTACGTATAGAAAGGAAGACAAAATATCAAACACGTGGAGTGCATCGCACCCGTATCACACTTACTCTATGATACGCTTGCGGTACGACTCCACCACAGAACCAAATGCATCCCGGAGGACATGAGCAAGTCTAATACACTAAATATGAACAATACGTATAGTAATTAGAGTATCTATGTGTCCGTGTCATAATATGATATGCCCAAGGCCCCTGTATCCGAGAAAAACCTCTAAAATTAACCCGTTTTGTCAAATTAACGAGATACGGCCCACACATACCCAATTGTGGATACGACACTAGTCACAAACAAGTAATCATATGTCATAATCTATTAGACCCAATGACAACCACTACATGTGCCAATCTCAAAATTCTCCTAAATTTGGCACAAAATAGGACATAACTTCCACCGTAGTTCTCCGATGAACCTAAAACTAATTTCTATGGGTAACCTATGCATGTGGGTTGGTTTTTCATGGTTAAATCTCAGATCTAGAGTCTATTGAAAGTAGAAAACTGAAATGTACTTATTGGAAAATGGATTTCTAATAAAAAGTCCATAAATCTCAAGTAGCTCTTCTCCTTGTAGATCTTGGCCTCCTCCTCCTTGTTCCTTGCTTCCTTATTATAGATCCTTGATGTAGAAGTCTCAATAAAGAATTAGGGAAGGAATTTGTGAAGAATTGGTGGAGAATTGATGAGGGAATTGAGGGAATTGGAATAGGAAAATATAGATCTATAGGAATGTGAAATAAAATAAAATGAGAGAGAACTCTCTCTCCTCCTACTACCTCTCCAAGAAATGTGAAATGTCTCAAATATCCCTTGGGGCATCTCATGAAGAATTTAATTAGGGAGGAAAGGTTCTAGTCTAATGGTTTCTCTAATTAATTCAACCTCCTAATCTATGGGCCTAATTCATGGGCTCAATCTAACTTAATCTAAAATGTTGGTTCATGCATTCTAATAAAATGGTTAGGTCCACTACACAAGTCTAAAATAAATCTATAAAAATTAAACAATAAATAATATAATAATTAAATAATCTTGCATGCACAAATAATTAAATACAATAATCCTAAAATTAAAATTACCCTTGGTCAAACATCAAACTACCCTTGAACAAAAAAATGAGGGTGACACCTCTACAACCAAACAAGCACAAGAGGTGTCGCACTACTTCGAGATAGGGTACGACTAACCAATTATGAACACGACGTAGATATAAAACATTATTATAATCCAGGACACACATGCTCTAATATAAGCTAAGATATAGTTATAATATGCAGCTTCGGTACATGACCTATTGTGATACATTGGTGCAACCCTAAAACCAAACAATGACAAGGGCTGAACCATCGCACCAAAATAGTTCAGGTCCCTAGACTACCAGCATATACAATGTTAGATCGGCCTATCAATCATACTGCTTGTTATGTAGAGTTTGAGTTATCTCAGAAATAATATAATAAGTATCCTTAGATCATGCCAGTGCCGAACATGAACTAACCGAACCAAATAAATAGGCACTTGCAGGATGCACCAGTCCCCCGTAGGACCACCACGCTAGAAATTGGGTATTAGCGGTTCCAGTGTTCCTATAGTGAAAGAGTGGCTCGGCATAATAATAGTCAAAAACTGTACTCTACTAAGGTAGATGATATACAGTATCTTTGGTGGCCCTCACACAACGCACTTAGAATGAACCTTTGTGGGAATGTTCGTTGGCATGATCTCAGGATACCGTTCCCTTCCAATGTTACTACCACTTTTAGTTACCTAATTAACCCTATGTATTTATTCAAATCTCGAGGCGTGGTCACATGAGAATTTTCCTTAAGATGTAGTACAAAGTACGGGCACACTAGATACGAATCCATGAAAGTCAAATCTGGATTCACTATAGCGTGTATGCAACATTCAGACAATCAATATCCTAGCCACGCTTTAGTATTTGACTCGCTTATTATGCCCGTGCTAGGAAAATAATATATATATATTTATAATATAACATATTTAGGATTTTGGAGGCATTCTTGATCCACAACACAAATATAATCACTTAACACGTGACACGATGTGTCATGCCTTGGTACACAATGAATCATAAATATTTATCAGGCAATAGTGGTATCAGCACAAATACAGTATTCGAGTCCAATCACCAAACTTACAGTTGGTCATATGAGTCTTAACACATGAGAAAACTTGGTCAAGATATAATCTCCTAAAATCAGGTACTCCGACTATCAATCAATTGGAAGTCTAAATTTATGATGTGAACTCCTCGAATTAATGACTTTGCCACCGAACATTAGTAAGAGAAAAAGTGTGAACTACTCTGGAGTAGATCCACAATCCTTAAACCAAACAAGGACCGGGATTGCAAATCGTCTCCCGAGCAGAACTACGCCCCTTACTCTATCCGATGAACTAGGATAAGTTAATCTACTAATCTGAGTATACTCTGGGTTGCCACATGGTCTACTATAGCATATAATCATACTATGCACCTAGCTAGGTCCAACACAGTCTGGTTACTAAGTCCACTCTTGGTTAGTATGTTTACACTTCTTTAGAATAACACAGACAAGAAGCCACGATCAACCACATAGTGTACGATAAGAATATTCCAAATAAAATAATTAAACCCAAGTAATCGTGGAACGTGTATATTGATTACTAGGGTAGCATAGGATTTTATACGCGCATGAGAAGTGCACGTATGGATTGCCGCATAGGTGAGGCCACATGCACTGATCAGGCGCATGAGTAACCGGCCGCATGGACATGCTAGTTGCATGGACAAGATGGCCACATGATACCCCAGGCCACATATGGCTCCCGGCTCTACTTGCCGCATATGGCTCCAGGCTCTGCTTGTCGCATAAGTGTCGGTGCTGCATATGGAGTAACCGCATGCGTCCGAAGGAAAGTGGCCGCATGCTCTGCTTACCGCATAAGTGTCGGTGCCGCATATGGAGTCAATGTCGCATGAAAGTCACTTGGATTTAGCGAATTTCTCATTCGTTCAGCGAATAAATACAAGGAGTCACTTCAGAACACGTGTATCAGTCAGTCATGCATCCAAAAGAGATGGACGCATGTTGGTATGCGGTAAGGAGTTCAGGCCTCATAGCATTTTCATACGGCATAGAACCCTTTGCCACATATGGTGCTGGTCACATGAAATCTTTATCATCCCAAATAGCAGGTTCAGCCATGGCAGAAAAGCTCCAAAACTGAAATATTGTTTTCTTCATAAAAACTTTGTTTTAACTCCGAATCCAGTGAAACAAAAGCCAAAATTCTCGAAATAAAATACTCTAACATAAGGAACAACTAGTTTCATAAAATAATAAGTTTTAGTAGATTAAATCCAAGAAAAACTCATAAAACACATAAAAACCCAAATTTTGGAACTCAGATCTACATAAATCTATACATCAAAATTTAAAAATCCAAGAATTAATTATGATCAGCAAGTCAAGGAGGAAATTTGCCATCGATCACATTTTTTAAATACCATATATGTAAAAATCCAAAAAATTATGGCATCACCACTTTGAGCAAGATGTACTTGCCTTTGTGGGCAAACAAACCTCTTCCTAGAACTAAGTCTTGGGATAGGGCTTAGGGTTTCGGTCAAGGGGAGCTCTTGAGGGAAAAAGAAAGAAGAAAGAAGAAAGAAGAAGGGAAGTGAAATTGAGGAAGAAAGAGAGAGGAGAGAGAAATCCATATATATATACCAAGTGGAGAAATGAGGTTAGCCCTAGGATTAAGTCATGGCACTCTCCAACCAAATCTCAACTATCCAAAATAGGCTTAGTGGTTCCAATAGTGAACCAGGTCTGGTATCCATCCTATATACTGGTCCTAGCACAGGTC
Source organism: Iris macrosiphon (assembly GCA_036927795.1). Classification (NCBI taxonomy): domain Eukaryota; kingdom Viridiplantae; phylum Streptophyta; class Magnoliopsida; order Asparagales; family Iridaceae; genus Iris; species Iris macrosiphon. Next base: position 70,772,662 of record JAYESA010000008.1, on the reverse strand, counting down.
CATAGCAATTGCCAAGGTGTTCACTACTGGTCTCGGGTAGTCTTCCACAATAAATAGGAATACAATTAAATAAATACAACATATTTAACAAGAACCAACATGTAAATACAACATGAATACATCTACATAAAGTTTTTTAAATATCACATGTTCAAGAATACCAAATTTGGGAACGGGTGTGACATTTCAAACAACCTTAAAAAAATTTATCCCAGAAATTCGTTAGGCTAGTCGAGCTGATCACCAAGCAAAAAAAAATTAATAGATCAAGTAGAAGACTCATGATCCAATCAAAAAACTCATGATCTAGAAAATCTCATGAACTATCGAATCTCATGAACTACAGCTAATTAAATACCAAACATAATAAAATAGGTAGGCAATAAAAATAACAGTAATATAATAAAGGCGCAAGCAATCTACACAATCAAAAGGAATAAAAAAGAGCTGGGGGCATACATATACATAAGTCTCCCGAGTCAGTCAAAACAGGAATTTGTCCTCGCTGGCCTATGTTGACTCCTAAAATGGACAGGGATCGAGTCTCGAGATAAATTGGTACCAACGACTTAGTATGACTCTGCCCAGGACGTACATTCGTAGTCGAAACATATGACATACATCATATATCATGAGATACGAAGGCAGAAGAGTGAGAAGAGAGATATTCTCCACTCGCCGAATATACGAAGCCCAAACAATAGGTAAAACTGGAAGAACTCAAATCTTACTTTTGACTTGACCACCTTCAGATAAAATCTGTTATAGCATGCCAAACTCAGCTTGCTCACATCTTGGTACAGCTAGAACTCTGTCATGAGGATGTCTCTACTGACCAAGCTGACATTTTCTCGGGTGAAACATATGTGCTTGCGTCAACATCGGACGTTGGGCTAACTACCAAACAGCTAAAACTGGCTCTTGATAAGAAACTTCTCCTGAAAATAGCAACGCTGGGAATTGTTGATACTGTCCTCCCTTCCTCTGCATTTATGGGCAAGTAGATATCATGTGGTCAAAATCGCCAAGCCTCAAACATCTTCTACTTGCCATCCTACATACATCCTGAGTGTGACCACTTTTGCATAATAGGTACATCCTGCTGGATTCACCTGGCGTTGTTGATGTTGTCTCGGCTGTCGTTGCCAAGTTATCATTGTCTCATCTGATGCCTCTGCCCCCGATGTTTAAAATCATGACTACTAATGCCGGGTGTTGGTCCTCCCTCATTATTCTATCCATGATGCCTCCTCTTCCGATCCACTCTTCTTGATGCCATTCTTTGATAAGTAAGCTAAACCCTCTTAGCTGCAATCAATTGTAAGCCCCCTTATTTTTGAACAGGATTTAATTTGGTATTTTTTATTTTTTTATTTAATTTAATAGATTAAAGTATTAATTTCTAAATTCTTCTTTTATATATGACCATTTGCCATGGCTTTGGATATTTTAAGCAATGCACAACCTTTTTCCTCCCAACAAAATTTATATTACTAATCTTGATTATGCCTAATATATTTGGGATATAGATGTTATATTTGTTTGACCTCCCCATGCTCCAAAAATATTGTCAAACATCTAGAATTATGGTTACCGTAAAATTGCCTCATTTTGACTAGAACATGACTCAAACCCAACCCAAACACATATAGTCATGTAGTGAACACAAATACCCCCATGTATATATATATATATATATATATATATATATATATATATATATATATATATATATTAATTTGGTTCTATTTATAGAGTTCTAATTATAGAAATGGCCATAGGTGGCATCCTAGTTGGCAAACTACCAAACTAACTAACTACCTAACCATCCAATATCCTAACCAACCAAATTCCAACCATAACAACCCACCCCCTCTTCATAATTTCGTGCAAGATCATCTCCTTTGTGCCGACCCCTATAAGACTTAGGAACACCCCTCCTAGGTTTAAATCTATCCAAAATGCCCATATATATACCCCCTTATCACAAAACCCTAACCCTAACAACTATCTCCCCTTTTTGGCCGACCCCTCCCCTCTCCTTCATGTGTAAGTGCACCCCCTTATCATTTATCCCTCACAATGTCATCTACTTCACCAAAAACCCTCTTCTCTCTTCCAAAGCTCCACCTTTCGTCATCCTTCCACCCAATCTCCACCAAACAACCATAAAGGCTCCACCGTTGCTATCAAACCCATCAAGAACCCATTGCCATCATCATCAGACCATCAGAAATCCATTTTCATCATCATCAACCCATCAAGAAGGAAGAAGCAATACAAGCACAAGCAAGAAGGTACGTTCTTGAACAAGAAGAGGTACTGTCATCCAAACCTTCAAAGCTTTCGGGTAAGGATTCAAACTTACCTTTTCAAATCCCTATGATATTACTCTCTTAGATTTATGTAAGTTTAATATTCTAAAACTATCCCTTGCCATCTTTTCCCACCATAAAAATCTATGAGAAATTTTATGTTAGGTTGATGATAGATTGGACAATAGTAGGGCTAGTTTTAGACTTTGTGACACCTTTGTGACACGGTTCTTGGATGCCTTGTTGTTAATTCTTAAAACTAAATTTATTGGTAGTTTATTACTATAAAATAAGTATTTTAAAATTATTTTTATGATATTATCATTAAAATTTTGAATCCTAAAATAAGGTCACTAGCCTAGGTTTCGGGTGATTTTGTGGCATAATTTTGCCCATAATAGGGGTTATTTTGGAAGAAATAAAAGGTGATTATTTTCTGAAATTAAATATAATAAAATATGATATAAAATATTTTTTTATGAATATAAACCATACACATGGACTGGCAATGCTCCGAACAAGTTTCGGACAAAACTAGTGAACTTAAAGTAGTCCTAATCTTAAAATATGATTATTTTATCAATTCTAAAATTTAATGGTTAAAAATTAATATAAATCAGGTTTAAATCAATATTACATAATTTATTATGACTTATGTTCATGTCCTTCGATTGGGGACTAAACCGTAAATTTTGGAAGTCGTAAACCATGAAACTAGGTTCTGATACCTGGTAAAACGTGTAAGTTATTGTGTCAAGAATTTACTTGTTAGAATGAGGTTGGACTTGGGTATTAATAATTTATCATAAATTATACAATTTAGTTGCGGTTACAAGATTCTTGATTAGATACTTAAAGTAGAAAATTTATTATTTAGGTCAATTGGATTCCAGAGGAGTGGACGCGCGACCAACTTTGTAACTACATACTGCAGACCCAGGTAAGTGTACCTTGCCAAACATGCAGTAGATCCTATTATATTATCTTTTTGTGTTTTATTTCTATATATATATATATATATATATATATATATATATATATATATATATATACTCTTGTGATGTACCTGTTCAATTTAGGGCCGTAAGACGTTACTTAGCGTCCGAAAATGATTTGGGTGTCAACGTCGTACGTGGAGTCGTGTAACGTCACTTAGAGAGTTGATTCCATGACTATTTTTACGTGCTTGCTTTTCCAAGTATGCCAGATCGTAGGATACTTGACACTATTTCATGTGACAGAATCTTTCTTGAGTTATTCATGGTAATTCTGTATAGGCTTACAGGATTCGTGATATGAGACTTGCATATTATATAGATATCATTATGACTCGTTGTACTAGCTAGAGGTCATGACCTTGCGTGTTATGGACATGAGACATTATAGATATGAGACGTGAGGTTACATTGGGTGGGGGAAGACACATATGCTATAGGCTGATTATGTTTTTATATATATACTATGTTACTAGAGGTACTTTAGTCTCTGTAACAGAGCTGGCATATTTACTGGCCCTACGAGATACTACTTGCTGCTATGGGCTCCACAACACAGGGCCTGTAGTGGTCTCAGCCTGAGTACTAGTGTTGCTCTCATTTATATTTTACTTAGCTGGTCACATAGGATGACCTGAGGATCTATTTTTATTTACTGTAATTTATTTGGCATGAGTATTTATTGTACCTTGCTATATCCCCTAAGGACCTGGATCCGGTTTATGTCCCAGGTGTAGACGAGGAGAGCTATCCTGAGGTTTATGGCACATGTGTTTTTATTGGAGACATGTAGATTGTAGAGGCCGAGGTTGTTCCGGAGGACTTCTCTTAAGCATACAGTATTCTTACCATTCATTTATTATGCTTAGTGTTCTTAGATATTTGATCTTGTAGTGACTTTTGAATATTGTACTTGGAGTTATTTTCCTTTCTATTTTGATGACGGGTTGTTCTCCGTGACATTATTTATATTACTTTGGTTGGACAACTCATTTTATATTATTATGAATGGACTTGTCTCTTTATGATTTCCTAACTTATTTTGGATGGAATTAGATATATAAACTATGACAAGTATTTGTAGACCTTTTTATATGTATTATAGCTTAAGTACACTCTAACGGGTCCATTAAATTGGATTTTCCTATTTGAGTTGTTCTGTTGGCCATTGCCACGTGGCTAGTCCCTTGGTATTTTGGGATTGGGACGTGACATAGTTTTTGTAGTGGCCCATGCAGGTCTACGAATATATTATTTTGGTTTAAACTAAGGGACTGATCAAGCCTGTAATTAGGATAAGAATAAATTTATAGGATCCCATCCACATATTGACACATTCTTGACTTATATATCGGACTGGAATAAATTTCTTGACTTATATCGTGCTTGATTCAACTGTTCGACCTTACACTGATCCCGACAAAAGAAGAGAAGGCAAAAAAGTTCTTTGATGGATTAAGCTTTGAGTTATAAAGATTGATTGACGCAGTTGCACCTATTTCTTATACGGACGTCCTTGTAGCAGCTCGATGTATGAAATGCGTCAACGGGAGAGATTCCAGCCAGAAGTGGCCGCATGCACTTTTACCAGACCGAGTACAACATGGAGAAAATGCAAAGAGACCTCACATGCACCAGCCACCCTGAGCTACCCCACCGATACTGCCTGTATATCAATATTGTGGCAAGTAAGGCCATCATTCGAGCGAGTGCAGACACAAGTTGGGACTATGCTTGATTTACGGATCGGGACAACACTCGGCACAGGACTGCATGGAACAGCGAAGCGGAGCATTAATAATTTATCGACCAGCCTTACCAGCACCAACACTAGCACAAGAACTTCCTACTTATCATTATTGTGGCAAGGTATGCCATCTTACTAAAGAATATCGATGCAGATTGGGATTGTGTTTGCTTTACGGTTTAGACCAAAAATCAGCCAGAGATTGTATGGAGCATCGAGGAAGAGCACCGATGGTTAACCAACAAACACTGATGGTTTACCGACTAGCTTTACCAGCACCAAGTCCAGTTCAGCAGCCACCGAGGCCAGTTATTCCAACACCGAGGGTGCCAGCACTAGGAGGATATCCGTAGAGGCCATAGGTAGCGCACTTCCAGTAGGTACAGCAGGAGCAGAGGATACCAACTCAGGGACGTGGTCGAGCTTTTGCAATGACATTAGAGGAGGCACAGACTTACCTTGCTGGAACCCCTTTTACCTGAACCCTTGACTTACCTACTGTCCACGGTCACAACAGCAATATAGTTGCTATTACTGCTATTAGGCACATAAAATCCTTCCCCTCACTCACACTTGCAGGTCTAACTAGTACCTATTACTTCTTCTGATACTTCCTACATGCTGCTGCGTTAAACACAACATCACATACTACTGTTGTTGCCTCAAAGCAGTCTGCCCGACCCCTTTATCTCTAAGTTCCCCACACCAATAATCACACCAACACTACTATTGTTTCCTATTATACCTCCAATTTAGTCCAAAACACTATGTATCACTACCTAAATGCCCTTCATAATCCAAATGACTGAAAAGAAACCCTACACATAAAACAAAATATACGTATACTCTACCTACATATATCTATGTACATAAAACAAAATTAACACATACATATATATACATATATATATATATATATATATATATATATATATATATATATATATATATATATATATAACACTCAAGAATTAAATATATGTATAAAACAAAATTAACACATCCATATATATATATATATATATATATATATATATATATATATATATATATATATATATAACACTCAAGAATTAAATATATATCTCTAATGAGTATTAACAATAGGTATTCAAATGCAAAACTGAGAACAAGGCCAAGAATAACCAAAATGTTATTTTGACAAGCATTAGGCATGCATCTCATGATACGCCATGATACACTCATGATACGCACCCCAAATATATCTAAATTTGGTCCAAATTGTATCACAAGTTCTAATTAGGAACTAGAACCTATTCTAAGTGTTAACACATCAATCCAAGTGTTATGGCAATATTTCACATATGTATAGCATCCGTGTCGAAGGGAAAAATCCCTAAATCTCCCCGTATCATCGAATTACAATGACAGGGCCTACACGTAACTAATTGTGGATACATATCTAGTCTCACAATCCTGATCTAAGTCCAATACGACTAAATTAGTGTTGTGACACACACTTGGTGTGCCCACCTCTTAATTCCTCCAAAATCAATATAAAAACTTATGTAGACACCTGTAGAAGCATAAAAAATACGCTGGATAGCTATACGCAGCATCTTGATAAGGGGCAGCGTAAACAAAGGACCTCAGAGCCATCAAACGTACAACAGAGCTTTTTCGCTGAGCATAGCGTAAAAATGTAGGCTCAAGGACCATCCGCGTAAATGCAGTATGTCCAGACTGCTTCAGCGTAAACAGAGTGCTTCATCGCCTTTATGGCGTAAAACTCATCCGCTTTCACTGCAGCATTGAAGTGTACGAGGAACGCTTTGTATTCTTCGAAATGAACCTGTCAGATTATGCAATGAACCTAACGTCTGGACTCCTAACAAAGAGTACTGCACGACAACCCAGGCGACGGGTATCATGATGGCGCGATACTGCAACCAAGGCTATCATTTAATGCCATTTCCTTTGCGTAAACCACTTTTACACATACGAAGGAATACGCTGCCTAGTTTTACACAGGCCGATATGAGCTGTTTACGCTCCGCAGAAGACAAACAGCCTGCCACGTCAAAAGTTGCACTTCGTACAGTGCTCGAGGCACGTCTCTGCATTTAATGCGCAGGGCGGTAAAAGTTTCTCGAGGCACGTCTCTGCATTCAAAGCGCCGAATACTGACAGATGCCCAAGGCACGTCTCTGCACCTGATGCACAGAAGGGTGGCAGGCCTTCAAAATATGCCTCCTCATTTAATGCACAGGATAATGGCGGATCTCCACATTTAATGCTGGAGATTTGATTAAATGTCACTGAACCGTCGTTTAGTGACATCCCCTTTGCGTAAACTACTCTTACGCATATAAGGGAATATGCCGTCCAGTTTTACACAGGCAGATGTGAGCTTCTTACGCTCCGCAGAAGGCAAACAGACTGCCACATCAGCAGTTACTCTTCGTACAGAATTCGAGGCCCGTATCTGCATTTAATGCGCAGAATGATGGCAAATCTTAAAGACAAGCCTATGCATTTAATGCGCAGGATGGGGGCAGATCTCTGCATTTAATGCAAGAGATTTGATTATATCTCTAAGAGCCGTAATTTCGGCTAAAACGTCCACATCATCTCGGCTTCTACGCCTACTCGGCTTCTATGCCCGCTCGGCTTCTACGCCTACTCGGCCTCTATGACCACTCGGCTTCTATGCCCACTTGGCTTCTACGCCTACTCGGCTTCTATGCCTATTTTGGCTTCTATGCCATGGTGACAGTCATTGGCTTCTACGCCAACCTCTTCTGCACAAGGGATAACTACCTACGTGGCTTCTACACCGTGATCTTCGCAGCAGATATACGCGTTCTGTCCCTTAGTTGGACGTGCATCACATGCTCACTCAAAAGGTCATCTATACGCAGGCATTGGTTATTTTAAACTGTCGTGTAAAAGGGTGATGTACTTTCCACTACTCGATTTCTACGCCGACTGTGTGGTCACTGTCACTAAAAACTCTATAAATAGAGACCTCTATCAACAGAGGAAAAGGTCGAAGAAATTGGTCGAAAAATTGATCAAGAAATCCAGTATCAGATCCAACGGTCAAAGAAATTGGAGGTCAAGAGAGAGAGGAGAGGAGAATTCAGAGCTCAGGCAAAGAGAAGGGATCGACGACTTTGGCATCAAGGATCCACCCTCTTTAGCAACCTTCGAAGCTGCCTTCTGTCTTCCACGACACTTCTTCAACATCGTGTGGTCCAAGGGCTAAAGTGATCGACTGCAGATCAGACACATATAGCAATATTTACCCAGATTAAATAAATTATACTTAGACATCCTCGTATAGGATTAAATTGTACAATCTTGTTTGTAAACATAAAAGAAGGACGGGTTTTCGTATAAGACCTCGTTTTCCACATTATCAATCTTTTTCCGTTTATTATCCTAAACAAGATGGCGACTCTGCTGGGGATATCTTTCTCTTCTGATGAGGAAGCTATTGCTAAACACGATGCGATATCCGTGGAATCCGTAAAGAAGACACTGGTCGTCCAGTTCGACCAGTCTGCCTACGAAGATATGCTTCGAACAGGGGGTAGCTCTCACTCCCTCTCCGTCCAAAACAACTGGAAGTAGCGCAAGGTCTGGATGCCCAAGACATCCTCTACCATTCCTGTGGACTCTCTGATCTCTCCGATCTCTCCGACCAATGATGTTGTAGCATTGCACCCTCCGCACCTTTCGCGTAAAATTCAGTCGCCTGTCTCTGGCAGGACCGACAAAACTTTTGGCAAAGCCTCAGCGCTAACCCAGAAGTATAATCCGTGCCTTGCGTGTTAAATTCAGTCGCCTGTCTCTGGTAGGACCGATAAAACTTCTGACAAAGCCTCAGCGCTAACCCAGAAGTATACTCCGCACTCTGCGCGTAAATTTTGCGTAAATTTCAGTCTTCCGTCCCTGGCGGAACCGACAAAACTTCTGGCAAAGCCTCAGCGCTAACCCAGAAGTATACTCCGCGCTCTACGCATAAATTTCAGTCTCCCGTCCCTGGCAGAACAGACGAAACTTCGAACAATGCCTCAGCACTAGTCCAGAAGCCTAATCCGTGCTTTGCGCGTAAATTTCAGTCTCCCGTCCCTGGCGGAATAGACAAAATTTCTGACGATGCCTCAGCACCAAATCAGGAATCACAAACGCGTTCCTCCCATAAAAATGCATCTGTCTTCTGTAGAAAAGCAGATGATCACTGCAAACTACGCAAGGGAAAGCAAGCGGCGAACTACTCAACTTCTCGGCCTTTACGCCAGCAAGGGAACAATATGCCTGCCTGCCGGATTATGCGAGAAGCTGATGGCTGACTGAGCACATCCTCAGCTTTACGCCAACCAGAGCAGAGCTCCAAATTATGCCAGGAGATCACTGCAAACTACGCAAGGGAAAGCAAGCGGCGAACTACTCAACTTCTCGGCCTTTACGCCAGCAAGGGAACAATATGCCTGCCCGCCGGATTACGCGAGAAGCTGATGGCCGACTGAGCACATCCTCAGCTTCACGCCAACCAGAGCAGAGCTCCAAATTATGCCAGAAGAATCCACTCAACGTAAAGAAGGCTCAACTTGCGGGAAGACACCCTCCTCGGGGATTATCCGCCACCCAGATGGCCAACCTGTTGTGTATAGGTTGCACAGGAAAGACTATGGTTCCCAACATTCGCATGCCCCCTGATGTGAACAGAAGGAACAAGCCATCATCTTCTTCTTCTGTAAAGACTCCTGACTTGTATGAATTTCTGATCCAGAAACACGAAGACAAGGGTCATGAACAGGCTTCAGCTCCTCTAACGGTCAAACGCGGGGAGATCTTGTGGGAAGATGCATCAACATCTAATGTCGTCGTAACAGGTGGACCACGTGAAGATTCCATCTTTATTATTCCTCCAACTCGCGACGACCAGCATCCAATAGTCTTCGGTCGCATACGGAGCAGCCCGATCATACAGGAAGAATATCGTGAGCCTGAAACTGGCAGAATACAAATCCACAGATATAGCCCGCAGGCGTTGAAAATTATACAAGGCATGGGTTTTAATTTGAAGCTGAAACAAAGCCTCAACTATGGAAATGGCAGACGAACACCGTTGCATGGTAACTCTTACTGTCAACAAGCTCGTTTTGGGTTGGGGTATACTGCAACTCTTGCGAAGCCCAAATCTTCAAAGTCTAGTCCTATACGACCAGAGGCAGGTCCTGCCAAATCAGCTTCTGTGGACAGACGCCACGGCATGTCTGGGGGTAACCTACCTCGACAAAGCAGGGCGGCATCCAAAGCTGGGGGTAGAATTCCCTCAAGATCCGAAGATGATGCAACGACGACGATCTTCCCGGAAAACCGTAAAATTCAGGCATCAGGAGCCCGAAGACCAAAAGGGATTTTCTCATTCAATGAAGACGACGTCATTGAAATCTTCAATATGTTGATGAAGGAACGCAAGCTTCAGCTACCCAACATCAGGCATCCTGAGAGGACAGACAAAGTCGATGATCCAGATTATTGTCTCTTCCATAGGTACATACACCACCCCACAAAGGCGTGATATGTGCTAAAAAAGAGAATTCAGGAGTTGATCGAGGCCAAGGTCATCACTTTGCATCTGTAAACAAAGGGACGGTCATTACCAATTGGATTTTCATTCTTTTTTTTTTACGTGACAATTCGCTCTCTTCAAGAATGTACCTGAGGAAGAGTCCCTAAAAGTTTCTCCAATGATTCTTCAAGAAAATTACTCCACAGTAAATTGTCCGGACATAAGTTTATGTTCATCATCCAAGCATTTCATTCTTTTCCCCAGAAGTTTGTCATGTTCATATTACCTCTGAACAAACCTTCTCGGTTTTGGCTACCGATTATCATGTTCATATTACCTCTAATATCGGTTGTCGTCTCAACTTAACGTCCGTACTTAACTCTAAGTACGCCAGTGGTGTTAGGTCCACAAAGACTGCCATGTCCATATTACCTCTGAGCAGATATACGCCTCCATCCCCGATGGAATTGCATCCCAGAAGTTTGTCATGTTCATATTACCTCTGAATAAACTCTCCGAGTTTCTAGCTATCGATTATCATATCGGTTGTCATCTCAACTTAACACCCGTGCTTAACTCTAAGTACGCCCGTGGTGTTAAGTCCACAAAGACTGCCATATCCATATTACCTCTGGCAGGTCTTATCCCAAACCTATTATTTGCACTCTCGTGCGCAACGAATAATAGGTCTACCAAAGAACCCGTGGCATGTCCTCAGTGCCACAGTGCGATGGAGGTGGTCCCAAACATCACTTTCACTCAAGACGACATGCTGTTAAAATATAACAGACATGACAGACCCCTCTATTACACCGTGTACATCAGTTCCATGGAGGTCGACCGGATTCACATAGATCCGGGATCGTCAATCAGCATCATTCCTCATAGTCTGCTCAGACCGCTGGGGATTCCTACCAGCGAATTGGCGTACACCACCACTACAATCGTGGGCTTCAACGTCGGAAGAAGTAAGCCGTTGGGGATGATTCGCTTGAGGATCCAGATTGGCAACCTCAGATCGGTGGCTACATGTTACGTCATCGATTCAGAGGTGTCCTACAACATTCTGCTGGGTAGACCTTGGATCCACGACCAGAACATCGTTCCTTCGACTCTACATCAATGCTTCAAATATGTAGACGTCCGAGGAACAGTGCAAACGGAGGTTGCTGACCTGAACCCGTTCAAAGGAGTAGAATCCTACTACTCTGATGCCGTGTTGTACTTTCAAGACTGCATGGAAGAGGTGTCAGCCAAAGCAGAGAAGTAATCCCATCGGGAGCCGGAAGAACCCTCTGCCAAGCAAACTCTGTCAATCCAGGTGAAAGGATGGACTACTCGTCCAAAAGCCATAAAACCTATGGCTATCCACCTGAACGAGACCAGGTCAGGAAAAGGGGGTGATCCTCTAGTGATCACTTTGAACCAGAAGCCTTCACCCTTGGTCATCAACCTCTGGCGCAACAGGCAGCCGAGTGATGTAAACACAACCGGGAACAGAGTTTCAGATGATAATAAACATCCTCTTTTCCAGTATATTGACGCCCAAATTCCAAATCAGGAATCCTCCCCCTACGACGATATAGAACCTATAGCGCAAAAATTCTTGGAAGCTATAGATTCCTATCATCCGTATATATGGGAAGTGGCGTCATCATCCAATGTCACCACGACATATGGACCGCATGAGGATGCTATCTTCATTGTTCCGCCTACTTGCAGCAGTCAGCATCCAATAGTCTTTGGCCGCATGCGCAATAAACCGACTGTGCGAGAGGATTCTTCCGACGATGATGCCGGTAAAATACAGGTTCACAGATACAGCCCGCAAGCTCTGAAGATCATGCAAAATATGGGTTATAACTTGAAGCTGGAACCGGGTCTCAACTATGGGAGAGGCAGACGAATGCCGCTGCACGGCGATCCCTACTATCAACGAACTCGTTTAGGGTTAGGGTATACCACCTCTCTCGCAGCTCCTGAGTCAAACGAGGATACCTTTTCCTCCTCTCAAAATGGCTCAGCGCCCTCCGACTCATCTCATGCTCTCGAGCGAACATTATCAGTAAATATGGTAGTGATGGATTCCTTCGAATCAGACGAACAAGAATTCAAACCGTTTGAGAATGACGCTTGGGCTCAGCAAATGGATACACAATGGGAGTTCCGCTTTGAGCGGAGAGAACCTCCCACTGAAGACAAAGTTATCCAGATTGACTTTGGGGATGAGCTTTCGCCAAAGCCGATATTTATCAGTAACAATCTTTCCGAAGCAGAAAGGAAAGAAGTTATCCAGCTGATAAAAGAATATATCGATGTCTTTGCGTGGAATTATGAGGATATGCCAGGCCTTGATCCAAAGGTAGCTACTCATAAGCTCAATATATTGCCCGATTCAAAGCCTGTGAAGCAGCACCAACGCCGGTTCCGCCCGGATATGATGGACGCTATTGAAGTTGAAATCAAAAAGTTGATAGCCTGCGGCTTCATCCGTGAAGAACAACATCCCGACTGGGTCGCCAATGTTGTCCCGGTCATAAAGAAAAATGGGAAAGTACGAGTCTGCATCGATTACCGAGATCTGAACGCAGCCTGCCCCAAGGATGAATTTTCTCTTCCCATCATAGACGTCATGATTGACAATACATGTGGTTTTGAACGTATGTCTTTCTTGGACGGATTTTCAGGATACAATCAAATCAAGATGCATCCTGAAGACGAGAAGCATACTGCCTTCCAGACACCATTGGGGGTATATTGCTATACGGTCATGCCCTTCGGATTGAAGAATGCCGGGGCTATGTACCAACGGGCTATGAGTAACATATTCCATGAGCATTTACGCAAGACAGTGGAGTATTACGTGGACGATGTAGCTGTCAAAAGCCGCCTCAAGGATAATCACATCCAAGACTTGAAGACAGTATTTGACTTGATGCGCCAACATCAACTCAAAATGAATCCCACAAAGTCCTTTCTGGGGGTATCTAGTGGCAAATTTCTGGGATTTGTCATAACCGCCAAAGGCATTCAAGTGGACCCAGATAAAGTCAAGGCCATCTTAGAAATGCGACCACCCCATAATCTGAGGGAACTCAGGGGATTTCAAGGTCGTCTGGCTTATATCCGGAGATTCATATTCAACCTCTTGGGGAGATGTCAGCCCTTTTCTCGTCTCATGAAGAAAGGTGTATCCTTCTTATGGGACGAAGCCTGTCAACAAGCGTTCGGTGATATCAAGCGCTACCTCACCTGTCCGCTAGTTCTGGTGCCTCCTGTCATAGGAAGACCATTCGTGCTGTATGTTCGAGCGATGGATCATTCTCTAGGAGCTCTTCTCGCACAAAAGAACAAGATGGGTCACGAGCAGGCTATCTACTACCTCAGCAGGATGATGGTTGGAGCCGAACACCGGTACAATCCAGTGGAGAAAGAATGCTTGGCTCTGATGTTCGCTATTCAGAAAACGTGACACTATGTCACAGTCCAAACTATTCACATCATCTCCAGGATCAATCCTCTTCGGGTACTGATGAAAAAGCCAAGTGTTCTTAATTCTCGACTCACGACCTGGGCGATGTTATTGACACCGTATGACATGGTGTACGTCCCCCAGAAGTTCGTCAAAGGCCAAGCATTGGCTGACTTCCTAGTTGCTCATCCGATCCCGGAGGCCTCCAAACTGTACGAGGACATTCCCGACGAAGTTGCAGAATGTAATTTCGCAATGAAAAGTGATGCATGGCAACTATTCTTCGATGGTGCCTCCAGAACTGGTCCCAGGGGAAACGTGGTTTCGGGAGTAGGAATTGTCCTGGTTACTCCTGATAAGCTCGTCATCTACCGAGCATAGTCTCTTAGCGAGCCCTGTTCCAACAATGTGGCAGAATACAACGCTCTACTAATCGGCCTCCAAGTCGCTAAAGAATTGGGCGTCGAATCTCTGGAAGGTTTTGGTGATTCTCTGCTGATCGTCAATCAAGTCAGAGGAATATATGAAGTCCGAAATCCAGACCTCATCCCCTATCACCGAGCAACGGTCGAGATAGCCATGACATTCAAAGGATTCTTCCTAGAACATGTACCTCGATCTCAGAATCTGGAAGCTGATGCCCTAGCCAGTCTAGCTGCAGATTTAGCTACCCCTATAAGAAGGCAGAATTTGGTAATCCTTCTTAACTGAGATTTATTCTGTGTGAAAAATAATTTTTACATAGAACGCAGCTACGCGATGAACGCAGATCCTCCCAGGAGAGACTGGAGAAGTCCCTTTATAGATTTCGTAGCATACAGAATCTTGCCAGAAGATCCTAAAGAAGCAGTATCCGTCAAAAGACGATCATTACGCTTCTATTTCGACGCATCGTCATAATGTCTATATCGCCGGTCTTATGACGGACTATTATTATGATGTCTCTCTGGTGACGAAGCACAGCGGATTATCCGTGAAGCCCACGATGGCGTATGCGGAGCGCATCAACCCGGTCCTAAGCTACAAGATTGCGTCAGGAGAATGGGCTATTACTGGCCTACTAAGATCACAGATGCAATAAAGTATGCAAGACACTGCAGAGCCTGTCAGGTCCACGCAGACTTTATCCATCAACCTCCCGAATATCTACATCCTACGGTTGCATCCTGGCCTTTCGAAGCATGGGGTATGGATATCATTGGTCCTATTCACCCGTCTTCTTCCAGAGGTCACTGGTTCATATTGGCCATCACGGATTACTTCTCCAAATGGGCAAAGGCGATCCCTCTTGCTGAGGTGAAGGCATCTAATGTGATCAGCTTCATCAAGCATCACGTCATTTACCGCTTCGGGATACCCCGAAGGATAATCCATGACAATGGGCCTCAATTCATCAGCCAAGCGTTTCATCGATTTTGCGATAAAAATCGGATACAAAATATCGCCTCTATGGCATATAATCCTGCTGCTAATGGTTTGGCGGAAGCTTTCAACAAAACCATTATCAAGCTTTTGAAAAAGTTCGTCTCTTCGAACAAAAGGAATTGGAATGAAAAGCTGGGAGGATGTCTCTGGGCGTACCGCACAACGGTACGGGCACCAACAGGTTGCACACCATTCTCATTAGTCTACGGGAGCGAAGCGGTTCTCCCCATCGAGATCCAAATTCCGTCACTCAGGATAGCCGTGGCTAATGGGTTGACTCAAGAAAAGAATAACCTATTAAGGCTTCAAGAGCTAGAAGGATTAGACGAGAAACGCCTCCAAGCTCAACAGCGCATCACGCTCTACCAAGCACGCATTTCCAGGACTTTTAATCAAAAAGTGAAGGAAAGGGTGTTCAAAGTCGGTGAGCTAGTTTTAGTCGTAAGAAGGCCGATGATCCTTACTCACAGAAGTAAGGGCAAATTCTAGCCCAAATGGGAAGGCCTTTATGTGATCGAGACGACGTTCTCAAACGGCGCTTACAGGTTAGCCCAGCCTAATGGAGACCTGTTAATGGCTCCTATCAATGGCAAATTCCTGAAAAGGTACTATGCTTAAAATTCTCTACTCAAGTGGAATATGGCAAAAACCTCATTCTGACAAAACTACTTCCAAAACGAAACTAGTTGGATCGTATTCTATCATGTCCATATAACCTCTGAATAGATACATCCTGCTAAAACTTACCAAGAGTATATCATGTCCATATTACCTCTGATATCACTTTCACCCAAACCTGTCATTTATATTCCGAAATGATGGGTCCACAAAGTCAGATGAAAGCCTCTTTATTATTCCCAAAAAGGAGCGGAAGTACATTGAAAAGAAAAAGCAAAAGTATATTATTTTGGGGGAGTAGTCAGGTCGCGAAGATGCTGTGCCAGTGCGGCCATCCTCTCAGTCCTGGAATCCAAGACATCATGGTGAGCCTGCTCCAGCCATGCCTCATCATTGCTCAGGAGGGACAGTTCGGCTCTAGCCCGAAGAAAACCTGTACGGGCGATATTTGCACGGGCCAAGTTTTGTTGTGCTACGCCCAATCGGCTATCCACCACAACTAGAGCTTTCGACGACTGAGAAGCCCACTCTTTTGCCTGAGCGAGTTTCGTTTCCAGCCTGAGGACTCTCGCTACATTCCCTTCGTGCTCGGCCTGGCACTTCGTTCGAAGAGCAATGGCCTCCTCCAGGATGACTTTTCCTTCATCCATCTCCTGCTGATGTGTCTGGATGGATTTATTTATGCCTGCCATCTGTTTGGCAAGCCGCACAGTCATGGAGTCGTATCTAGCCTGGACTAGATCTTCAATATTGTCTTGAGCTAGCTGCAAGTATTCGTTAATGGGTTGCTCCAAACCATTAACTATCTCCTCCAGCGTTTCAGCTAGCCCAGTGTCGTCGAAATCTCGGATCGGCATTATCGCGGACTGGGAGGACCTCTTCAGCGACGCAAAGCTCAGATTCTTCGCCAACACCCTTGATATTAACATTTTCAAAGTGGTGTAGAAGATATCAGTGTACTGCTCGATCAGCACAGCTAGATCCGATTGGACGCTGGGGGTAGCCTCGATATTGGCGAATCCCCCTCCAAGAACAACCGTAGACGATGTTGCCACGGCCGTCGCCTCAACAGGTGGTGCAACAAAAGAAGAAGCGCCAACACCGGACGAAGATACCAGCATACTCAAAGGAGGCATTGTCGCAATGACAGGCTCGTCCTCCTCTTGAGATATCGGAATCTCGTCGACAGGCGAGCCGGCACCCGAAGATGTTTCCTTCTCAAAATCAGCCACCTCCGTGTCGCCGCCAGGACCTGACACAGAGCTGAAGGGCGCATCTACACTGCCCTACCTGAAGAGGTCTTCCCCTGAAAAGAGGACGAAGGGAAGTTAGTATCGAAATGATGGTAACTTTTCTAAAAAGAGGCGTGAAGATGATATTTACCCATGGCCGACGGCATATATGTCGCATCTGCGGCCTGTACAGCTAAATCATTTCTTAATGATGCTAAGCGAGCTGTCATACCTGGAGAAAGGGGTCTGCTAACCGACGCTGACAAATAGTCTTCCAGATCCTCGTCAAATTCCAACCGAGGCTCATCGGCAGGAATTTCGCCGGGTGCACTGACAGGCACGGCAGGGGTCTCTCCCGATGCCAATCCGGGCGACCTCGTTCCACTACCTGAAGCAGTAGCAGCAATGGCGGCCTCCAGCAGAGATTCTCAGACACCACCAGCCGGAACTGTAGAGGGTCCCTCTCTAAAAGGCGAGGAACCTCCAATCAAAGAATCATCCCCAACATGGGGAGATGCAGGTTCACTTCCAGGAGCCTCAATACCAGGAATCCGGAGAGGACGATTAACCATCTTCTTCTTCCTCTTGCGAGGGGAAGTTTCCTTCGGAGTAGGAGCCCTTCGCTTCTCGGAGATTACCAAAGCCCCTGTAGGCAGGGGTACTTCACCCCTCGATACCGCCAATAGAGGCTCATCTGGAGTGACGAACTCCTCACCCTCGTCAGAAGAGACCGAGGGGACTTCCACTCTTCCCCCAGACTTGGAGGAGGGCACCCTAAAACTTCCATGCATGTCAAAATCGCGATGGAAGGTGTTCGTTGCCACATAGAACTGGGCATACGAGTGCAGGATGCGCAACTCCATGGAGAGTGTAATGACCGGCACAGTAAAAATTGCTCCAGTGCAGCCCATGAAGAAATATCGCCACCCTCTCGCTCTATCAATGAGTCCACCCCTGGACCGGAAGCTGGTGACGGCGTTGCCCACGTACAACTGATCGTACCTAAACTGCCTGGCAAACCGACTAGGCAGGTAGGGCTCCAAGAAGCAATGGTCTTCACTCCTGTACAGTAAATAGGAAGGTCTAATGCAGACCAACCAATTAAAAGCTTCAGGAGAAAGATTGGTCTTCTCTCTGCCTGAATCATCAAGCCTAATCCCCGATTGATTGCGATATACAGTGGGGACAGTGCAAAAGAGCTTCCAGCTGTGAATGAAGCCCAGCACCCGACGACAGTCTAGAACCTGACCATATTCCAGGAAGATTTCTGGTAGTTCAGCAAGAAACTAGCCCTCAAACTACTGCCGGAGCCGGGAGACATAACCCTAGGGTTATAAAGAATTAGCTATCCCATCAAATATAGGTATGGTAATTCTACCCTGGTAAAGCTATCACGCCGAGTTTCATCGGCAAGCAGCCCGTCAGTCATGGCCCTCAGGCCAGCTTGAATGCGGCACACCATGGCAGGGAGCAAGCCCAGTCTTGCCCCAAACACCAGACGCACTGCAGGCCATAGCGTGTTGCGGTGAATATGGTCCGCAGATGCGACGCCAGGTACCACCACTCGGCGCATCCATATGGAGAGGAAGCCAGCCAATTGAGCTTCCCTGGACAGAGGCCTGCGGTAGCACCTCAAATAACTATAGGCTTTAATGCCTACAAGATACTGTCCTATCCGTTCGTTGAGGATCAAGTCCGGAGCCCCAGCGTCTACCATGAGATCGTCGACTACCTGAGCATTAAGCGCGCTCAGAGGATTCACAGGCAGATCCTTGCCCTCCAATACCTTCTCCGGCTTAGCATTTCGGGACCGGTGAAAGAAGAGGTAGGACGTCCATTTATTGTTGTGAGCCAAATCTGAGGGCTCACCATAAAAAGCGGTATAAGCGAGGTAGTGGCACATCATATCCTGATACACTTCCACTACCCGAGGATCTGAATCCCCCAGCTCCCGGTTCGTAGGAACATACTCTTCATGCGGAGTATCCCCCATCGGCAGTCTCGAGATCTCTGCCAACTCATGAAGGGCCAATCCCAACTCCCCCAGTGGAGTGGTGAAAGTCCCGGTGAGCGAAATATATCGCTCAATCAGTGCCAGAAACAGGTTGGGGTTAGGAGGTAACCCAACGCTGGTGGCACTCACAGCTGCAAACAGACCAATGCTCTTCAACTCGGTCTGAAAATGCTTCAGGGCCCAATCAACTAAGCGAGCCCATCGAAGGTTTGTAGGGGTGATCCACCCACCGTACCGAGGGTTTACCTTAGGGTATACTCCCCCGTGCCCCATAAAATCATTACAGAAGGTCGATAATTGGACCGACTGGATCACTAAGCTGTCTTCACTCGGGACACTGCCCGGGTACAGCCCTATGAACATCGTCACATTGCTGGAAGGGCGGCTGACAAACGAACCCTGGTTCGCTCCTTTCAGATGAAAGATCTTCCCTGGCCTGCCGTGAAGATCAGGAGTCAGCGTCCACGACATCCTCCTGGGATGTGTGGCATGGAAGAAAGCCGAGATGAGATAGTCTCTCGGCATCTTGGGCAGATACAAAACCAAGCCCCCGACAGGGAAAACCCAGAGTTCTTTCTTGGGCTTCGTCTGGGACTGCTTGTCGATCATGTCCCCGAAGAGAAAAGCCGGCTTTATGTATTGGTCCCCGTCTATGTATGTCAGGGGCTCTCCGTTGATCAAGTTCAGCAGCGTTCGCTCGTCCTGAGCCGATAACAAAATTTTCCTTCCCTCGGGATACTGGGGCCCAGAGATAGGAAATGTCACGTGTGACAGATCCTCCAGATAGTTGGAGTGCAGCATCGCGGCGGCCGAACCCATCACATCAGCTAGCGGAGACACATGCAAGTTAACTGCAGGAGTGCAAGAAAAATACGTCAGTTCCTATAAATGGACATTACAGATCTTGCAGCATACACAAAAAAAAAATCAACAGTCTGTACTTTACGCCAAGACCGTAAAAGCTTGACCATTACGCTGGAATACATTTCCTAAAGCGTAAAGCTCAAGGCCGGCAGTACACTGTGATTTACGCCAGACTGATAAAGTTGAGGTATTACGCCAGAATCTTCATCCAGAAGCGTAAACACTTAAATTTTATACGCCAACTTTCGACAGCCAAAGCTTTCACGCCAGACTGCGAAAATATGGAGTTTTTGCGCTGACACATTAGAAATATGGGCGTAAAATATGAAACATCTCTGTGCATCCTCCTCCTCAAAGAGGCTATCAGCACAGAAGACGACCTAGCACGGTCACGTACAACGTGTGCGAAAGATTTTTAGTCGTTCTTTTTCGTCCCAAATACTCTACCTTTAAGGCCAGGTGCACTGCTCGTCGGCGAGATACTTCGCTCAGAATGAAGTTTGCCTTGCCCGACCGAAGACGCTCTCTCTTGAGCAGAAGAACGAGAAGAAGAATCAACCTTCTTTTCCTTAGTGGAGGGGACTTGTTTCGGGGCCATTAATGGAAACTTTGAAATCTCGGAGAAGAAACGAAGAAGAACTCGAACAGACGAAGGCTTTCTTTCACAGAAGACGGATGAAAAGTTTTTCTCTCAGAAACTTGGGATATATATAGAGTTCGGATGGACTCCTCGAATCCCGAACCAAATCTCCTAATTAATATTCGGATATGATTGGGTACTACGTCAGCCTATTGCTCAGAGAAGGCGGACAGTCAGCGAAATTCGAAAAGTTTTCGCGCAAAGCAGATTCGTGGTTCTTACGCTAAGGAGCTTTCTACGCTCGACAGCTACAAATCTACGGTTTTACGCTCGCAGGCTATAAGTCTATGGTTTTACGCCCGGATGCCTTTGTGCTCGGTAGCTTTTATGCTCGAGAGCCTACAAACCTACGACTTCACGCTCAGCAGCTACAAATATATGATCTCACGCTCGGTGGCATTTAGTTTACGCTTAGAGGCAACAGATCCACAATTGCACGCTCGAAAGATTTCTTTTTCACAGGCTACAAATCTACAGTTCTGCACCAAGGAGCTTTCTACGCTCGACAGCTACAAATCTACGGTTTTACGTTCAGTGGCTACAAGTCTATGGTTTTACGCCCGGATGCCTTTGTGCTCGGTAGCTTTTATGCTCGAGAGGCTACAAACCTACGACTTCACGCTCAGAAACTACAAGTCTACGATTTTACGCTCGGTGGCATTTAGTTTACGCTCAGAGGCTACAAACTCATGATTTCACGCTCTATGACTTTCCGCACATCTGAAAGATGCGCAGGCCAGTACAGTACATCTGAACAAATTCTCAAGGCGGTCAATCGCAGGAGTTCACACAGAAGATACTCCTTCTTGACCTCAAGATACCCCAAGTACCCGAAGCATACGGAGTTCAATATTGAAAATTACTCTTCTTCGTGGGTCGATTCGAAGTTCATCCAGAATCTAGTCTAAATATTTCGTCTGCAAATTCAAGATGGCAACTCAGTTCTTGACAGCCATTCCTTGCCCTGTTCCAAGGGATTTTCGAGAAATCACTCTTGAAGACGACGATCTGAACAAAAATTCTATTTATCCGAAGTAAAAACAGTTCAGAATTCTACGCGGTTCCTAACAGCAGGACAGTTCAAACACTCGACTGCTAAAGCGGCTTTCTGTGCATCCTTAGTTATGTGTAAAAGACAGGACAAGACCTAGCGCTCTTTCTATACAGAGTAGGCGTAAAGAATCAGACGTGTCAAAGCTACACATATTCAGACTTCACAGCAAAGTATGGCAAGATGATCATATGAAGAAGACGATCTTATTAAAATTACGATTACATATGAGGAAAATCCAGTCTACAAGGGTTTTTCTCCATTTTCGTGGTTACATATGAGGGAAATCCCGTCTACAAAGGGTTTCTCATTTTCATTTAAAGATCGCGCCCATAATCTGTTTCGGCCAGGTTCTCGCATGGGCGGCATCCTTCATCCATCTTCTCCGGCAGTCAGTCAGTAACTGCAAACTGACTGACATATGGGTCAACGGCGGAAGGATACAAAACTGGGCATAGACCCAGCCACTAACAAAAGAAAAGCAGAGTAAATCTGCTTTCTTACATCCAGCGCCGTGACAGATTGAGTTGAGATATTTCACTCAACTCAATCCCGGACAGCAGCTAGTTGGTCTACCCTCGTCCGCAGGTAACGGGAGAAGGTACCGCTTGCAAGCGACATGGCAAAATGCGACCCTTCTTCTCTCCCGAAGAACCACCATACAAAGTCGCTGATTATCCTGAGCAAAGGAGGCTATGATATCCTTCAATGATCCATCGTTGCAGAGGACATTTGTTCGAAGACGTCGTCTTTTTCGGTTCCTTACATGCTGGAAGAACATGATCTCCTTCTTCCTCAAGTCGACCCTACGAACTCCGGCCATCATCTTTGTGTGGTGAAGGAAGTGTGGGAAGACAGAAAAACTCCTCAGCCTATTTATAGGCGAAAGAGATCTCACCGATCCCCAATAACTCCGCCATAAAGTAAGCCATGAAAGAACGTGTCAGGCTTGACCGTTTCAGGCTCCATTCAGAGCGTTTCGAGTTACGAGGAACGGTTCATGCTTTATTCAAAGTATTTCAAATTACGAGGAATTTAAAAGCTTTGAAGGGGGTCTTGTAGAAGCATAAAAAATATGCTGGATAGCTATATGCAGCATCTTGATAAGGGGCAGCGTAAACAGAGGACCTCAGAGCCATCAAACGTGCAACAGAGCTTTTTTGCTGAGCACAACGTAAAAATGTAGGCTCAAGGACCATCCGCGTAAATGCAGTATGTCCAAACTGCTTCAGCGTAAACAGAGTGCTTCATCGCCTTTATGGCGTAAAACTCATCCGCTTTCAATGCAACATTGAAGTGTACGAGGAACGCTTCGTATTCTTCGAAATGAACCTGTCAGATCATGCAATGGACCCGACGTCTGGACTCCTGACAAAGAGTACTGCACGATAACCCAGGCGACGGGTATCATGATGGCGCGGCACTGCAACCCAGGCTGTCATTTACTGCCATTTCCTTTGCATAAACCACTTTTACACATACGAAGGAATACACTGCCTAGTTTTACACAGGCCGATGTTAGCTGTTTACGCTCCGCAGAAGATAAACAGCCTGCCACATCAAAAGCTGCACTTCGTACAGGGCTCGAGGCACGTCTCTGCATTTAATGAGCAGGACGGTGACAGTTTCTCGAGGCACGTCTCTGCATTCAAAGCGCCGAATACTGATAGATGCCCAAGGCACATCTCTGCACCTGATGAACAGAAAGGTGGCAGGCCTTCAAAATACGCCTTCTCATTTAATGCACAGGATAATGGCGGATCTCCACATTTAATGCTGGAGATTTGATTAAATGTCACCGAATCGTCGTTTAGTGACATCCCCTTTGCGTAAACTACTCTTACGCATATAAGGGGATATGCTACCCAGTTTTACACAGGCAGACGTGAGCTTCTTACGCTCCGCCGAAGGCAAACAGACCGCCACATCAGCAGTTACTCTTTGTACAGAATTCTAGGTGCGTATATGCATTTAATATGCAGAATGATGACAAATCTTAAAGACAAGCCTCTGCATTTAATGAGCATGATGGGGGCAGATCTCTGCATTTAATGTAAGAGATTTGATTATATCTCCAAGAGCCATAATTCCGGCTAAAACGTCCACATCATCTCGGCTTCTACGCCCACTCGGCTTCTATGCCCACTTGGCTTCTACGCCTACTCGGCCTCTATGACCACTCGGCTTCTTCGCCTACTCGGCCTCTATGCCCACTCGGCTTCTATGCCCACTTGGCTTCTACGCCTACTCGGCTTCTATGCCTATTTTGGCTTCTATGCCATGGTGACAGTCATTGGCTTCTACGCCAACCTCTTCTACACAAGGGATAACTACCTACGTGGCTTCTACGCCGTGATCTTCGTAGCAGATATACGCGTTCTGTCCCTTAGTTGGACGCGCGTCACATGCTCACTCAAAAGGTCATCTATACGCAGGCATTGGTTATTTTAAACTGTCGTATAAAAGGGTGCTGTACTTTCCACTACTCTGTTTCTACGCCGACTGTGTGGTCACTGTCACTAAAAACTCTATAAATAGAGACCTCTATCAACAGAGAAAAAGGTCGAAGAAATTGGTCAAAAAATTGATCAAGAAATCCAGTATCAGATCCAACGGTCAAAGAAATTGGAGGTTAAGAGAGAGAGAAGAGGAGAATCCAGAGCTCAGGCAAAGAGAAGGGATGGATGACTTTGGCATCGAGCATCCACCCTCTTTAGCAACCTTCGAAGCTGCCTTCTGTCTTCCACGGCACTTCTTCAACATTGTGTGGTCCAAGGGCTAAAGTGATCGACTGCAAATCAGATACCTATAGCAATATTTACCCAGATTAAATAAATTGTACTTAGACATCCTCGTATAGGATTAAATTGTACAATCTTGTTTGTAAACATAAAAGAAGGGCGGGTTTTCGTATAAGACCTCGTTTTCCACATTATCAATCTTTTCCCATTTATTATCCTAAACAACACCATAATACACATCGAAATCAACTAGAATTTATTCCTAATGGTAGTCCTATGTCATTGGGTGATTTTTAGTGGTCCAATGCATGATTTGGAAATTACAATGAGGAGGAATTCAGATATTACTAATTGGGAGGAAGATTCCCAATGAAAACTTAAGTGGACACGATCCGGACATGATCGCTTAACCAATGCTCCTTCTTCTAGTGCTCCTTGCTTTAACAAGCCCCTTAAGGAATGAAAATAAGGGAGAATGTGAAGAAATTGAGAAAGAAATTGATGGAGGAAGTGTAAGAAATTGGGGATCAAGATTTGAGAGCAAAAATAAATACAAATGAGGGAGGAAAGGGAGAGAGAGAGAGATAGAGAAGAGCCTATGTAGTGGTCGGCCCCTTCTACTCATTCTCCAAGTAATGTCTAATGTCTAAGATGCCCCTACTTGCTAGTTATGGATAGGATTAGGGAAGGGTTAAATTAAAAAGTCTTTAATTACTTCTAATTAGCCTAATTCTCCTTAATTAATTAGTGGAAAAGGATATTAGCCTTGGGTCCATGTTGGGCGTACTAGTTTTCATAACAAGTCTAATTGGACTTACAATTGTCAAGTCTAACTAATATGCTAATGAACTAAATAAAAATAAATGGTACAAGGCTCTAAATAAATATATGTCACTATAATAAATAATAACTAACACAACCATTAAATAATATTTTAGAACTATAATATTAATATAATATTCCCAAAATTAAATTACTAGACCAAATTACCTAACTATCCCTAGTTGGAAAATGAGGGTGACTATCCTACCCACCTTAGAAATTTTTTTCCTAGAAATTTAAGGGTGAAAGTAACTTCCACGAGCAATCAATACAAGCAAGAAAGAATTATATCTCACGGCTTAAAGAGATAAGGGTATCACTCGCGCATCTCAGCCTCTCGCTCCCTGGTAGACTCCCCTAGCGAGTAATCCCTCTATGCGATGCGTACTAAAGGAATCGTCTAGTTTTGCAGTACCTTCTCCCTGCGATCCAGAATCTCCACGGGCTTCTCTAGATAACTGAGAGTTGGCCCTATCAGGATCTCTGAATGATCCAATACATAGTTAGGGTCTGCCACATACCGTCTCAGCTATGACACGTGGAACACGTTGTCCACTCCCTCTAGTACAGACGACAAGTCTAGTGTGTAGGCCACTCTATCGGCCCTCTCAAGAATACTGAAGGATCCGATGTACCGTAGACTAAGCTTCTCGCCTCCACCAAAGGGAATCGTGCCCCGTATCAGAAAAATTATCAAAAACACCAATCACCAACCTAACACAAAATACAGCCTAAGTAATCCAACCAAACCAAAATAATCACAAGCAAAACAAACAAAACTAATACCTCAAACTCCAATGGTCTCCTGTAGCTATCGGCCCAATGTCGTTGTCTGTCCTGTGCCACACAAAGCCTATCCCTAATAAGCTTTACCTTCTCATCTGCATCCACGACCATCTCTGGTCCCAATAAGGCTCTCTCACCAACATCATCCCATGATAGTGAAGTACGATATCTCCTTCCATACAATACCTCAAATTATGACATCTTGATACTGGCCTAGTAGCTGTTGTTATAAGCAAACTCTACCAAGTGAAGATGATCTCCCAAGAGCCTCCAAAGTCTAAAATGCAAGTGCATAGCATATCGTCGAGAGTCTGAATAGTCCTCTCTTACTGCCCGTCTGTTTGAGGGTGATATGCGGTACTAAACTTGAGGTAGGTTCCCAAGCTATCCTGCAAACTCCTCTAGATATGGGATATGAAGCGACTATCCGGATCTGAGACTATGCTCACAGGAACTCCATTCAATCTGACTATCTGCCGCACATACATCCCTATGAGCTTATCTATAGACATACCCACTTTAAATTATAATAAGTGGGCTGATTTGGTCAACTTGTCAATGATGACCCAAATAGCGTCTTTCTCTCCTAGAGAACGCGGAAGCCCTGATACAAAGTCTATCATCACATGCTCCCACTTCCACTCTGGAATAGGTAAATACTTAAGCAATCCACCTGGTCTCTGTCTCTTCGCCTTTACTTGCTAGCATACCAGACATCTGGATACGATGCTCGCAACTTTTTGCTTTATACTATACCACCAATCATGCTCTCTCATGTCTCTATACATTATGTTGGCACCTGGATGTATAGAGTACTGAGAATGATGCACCTTTAAAAGAACCTCATTGTGTAATGCTTCACTCGACACGCACAATCTTGTACCGTGCCGCAATAATCCATCCTCTGCAATACTAAAGTCCTGTGCCAATCCCATCCGGACCTGTGCTGTAATGATCCTCAAAGACTCATCCTCGTACTGTGCTACTCTAATTTGATCCATCAACTCAGACTACACCTGAAGCCCCTACATCTGTACCGCAACTCAAGGAACTAACACCATGATATCCAAGCTATTAATATATGCCAATAAGTTTCTGTCTCTTATCAAGTACATAGCCACTGGATACCTAATCAAGGCATCAGCGACTATATTGGCCTTTTTTAGATGGTACTGCAATGCAATATCGAAGTCCTTTATTAACTCCAACCATCGCCTCTGCCTCATGTTGAGCTCCTTCCACTAAACAGATACTTCAAGCTCTTGTGGTCTATAAAGACCTCCACACGCTCTCCGTATATGTAGTATTTTCATAGCTTTAGAGCAAAGATAATTGCTACCAATTCTAAGTCATTGATAGGGTAATTCTTCTCATGAGAGCATAATTGCCTGGAAGAATAGGCAATCACCTTTCCGTTCTACTACAACATACATCCCAAACCCTTACCCAAAGTATCACTATATATGGAAAATCCTCATATCCCTGATGGCAACGTCAATACTGGAGACACAGTCAACCTCTTCTTCAGTTTCTCAAATGCGACCTGACACTCCTCTGTCCAGACGAACTTCACGTCCTTCCTGGTTAGCCTAGTCATCGGCTTCGTAATACAGAAAACTCTTGAATAAATCTTCGATAATAGCCTGCCAATCCAAGAAAGCTCATGATCTCTGCCACTAAACTCAGGGTAGACCATGACACAATTGCTGATATCTTCTTCGGGTCTACTGAGATTCTGTCTCCTGTAATCATATGCCAGAGAAATTCAACCTTATCAAGGAAGAACTCATACTTTGAAAGCTTATAATACAACTTCTCCTTCCTGGGGTCTCTAGAACTATCCTTAGGTGCTCCTCATGCTCATCCGAGTTCTTCGAATAAATTAATATATCATCAATGAATACCACCACAATCTGATCTAGGTACTGATAAAACACCTTATTCATCACGTTCATGAATACCGTCGGGGCATTGGTCATCCCAAACGATATCACCAAGAATTTAAATAGCCCATACCGAGTCCTGAAAGCTGTCTTCGGAATGTCTTCCTTCTTCACTTTCCCATAATGGTACCCCAATCTCAATTCTATCTTTGAGAATACCTTTGCTTCGCTCAACTGATCAAGCAGGTCGTCAGTCTGCGATAACCGGTATTTGTTCTTGATATTGAGGTTGTTGAGAGCCCTATAGTCGGTACACATATGTACCGACCCATCATTCTTTGGTACAAATAATACCGAAGCACCCCTTGGTGATGAACTGGACCAGATAAAGCCTTTGTCCTGTAACTCATCCACTTGCTTCTTCAAATCCGACAGTTCACTTTTGTTTACCCCATAATATGCTATAATATTGGCTCTGTGCCAGGCAAAAAATATATAGAGAACTCTATATCTCTGTCTGGTGGCAACCCCAGCAACTCCTCCAGGAATACGTCCATGAACTCTTTAATAAATGGATGTGGCAGCTCCTGCTCTTCCACCATTGCTCCACAATAGAATCCTTTATCCTGCTCCACTTCAACTCTAACGAACTAAAACTCGGGCTCTTCTGGCATCTAGAATACTACTCTGTATCCACGATAATCGATACTAGCATGATGTCTACTCAGCCAATCCATCCCTAGTACTATATCGTAGCTCAAAAGTGATATTACTCTTTAGAATCACGCTCAATTCTCGGCCTCTCAAAGAAACTCTCTAATCCTTGCAAACATCACTGACCAGAATAATGTCACCCCCGGTCGTGAAGTCTTCGCTAATGGTTCAGCCTCAAAATGATGTTTCAAAGCAAAAGATACATATTCAAAACTATAGGAACCACCAGAATCAATTAAAGCATGAGCTGGAAAAGAATCAAGTAAGACTGAACCTAAGATGACATCTCTGACTGGCTCCTCCTCCTCGACCGTCATGGTGAAAGCTCGCCCCTTACGCTGGGCACCTCTCTGTTGCTGCTGAACGAACCACTGCTACTGTGGTAGTAACGGAGGTCCCCTCTGTTGTCCCATTGGTCATCTCGCAGGGGCTCTCTGTGCTTGGTCTTTGCCCTGACCTACTCGAACTCTAGCTAGAACACAATCTCGCAACTGGTGGCCTGCCTCCCCATAATAGAGGCATACCCCAAGCCTCTTTCTACAGACCTCCTTTGTAGTTCCCATCTTCCCATAGTGAGTGCACTACCGGGCATGCAGTGCTGGTCTCGTTATCTAATGTGTCGGTTGCACCGGTGCCCGAAATGGTGCCTGAAACTACTGTCTCGACTGCTGTTGAAAGCGCCTCTCTTTTTGCTGATGAAAGTGAGGCCGCTTTGCTGGGCCAGCACTACTACTAGCCCCAGAATGATCTCTTATTCTCTTGGAGCCGAGCTCCAAATCATCCTCAGCCTACTGTGCCTCCTCTAGAATCTCCTTAAATGTGGCGGTACCGTGTCCATGAGTATGAGATTTAATCTCCCCGTTTAGGCTTTTTCTAAACTTTTGGGCCTTCCATTGGGGATTTTGCCCCTCCATGAAGTGACCCGATCTGCAATACTCTGCTGCATACTCATCCACCGTCATACCTCCCTGGATTAGGTACTAAAACTTGCTCTCTAGAGATGTCAGAGCCACATCTGGATTTTTTTTCCTTAAAGAGCTCCTTAAAAGCTTTCCAAGTATGTCCAGGCATTGAGATCCTTGGGTCCGACCGGAACCAAGTCAATACGATTTTAAACATCCTGCTTCCTGCGACCTCTACCTATAACCTCTCTGGAATCTGTGCCAGCTGTAGGTTCCTCTCAATGTCTTCTATCTAATCATCTGCATAAATAATTTTCTCAGTGCCTTTAAAGTCCTACGGTCCCATCCTCTTGAAGTCTATGATAGTCTCTGACCTCGGCTGTTGTAGGATAAACTAAGGTGGAGCTACCTGTGGTTGTACCAAGGCAACTCTCTTGACTATGGCACGTGCAAGCTGGAAAGCATTCTCAATGCCTTGCCATTTAACCTCTAACTGTCACTGTTGGGCCTCTATCTCCTGCTGGAAGAGAGCAAACACCTGTGTCTGATCAGCTGCGGGTGGTGGAGGAAGAAGCTCCTCTAGGACTGTCGAAACTGTCTTCTATACTGGAGGTGGACCACCCCCAAAAGTTGCTACGGAAATGCCCACCTGGATCGGTGAGGCAGACCTCTAAACTAAAGCTACTAGAATAGTGTCTGCTGGTGCTTCCCTCAGAGTCGACGAAGTGACCGACCTCGCGGACACTGCACCTGAGCGCTGGGAATACGTCTTCGATGGCATCCTGAAGATAGATTGCAACAAAGGAAATCCTTATTGAGTAGGATACGATATCATTAAGAAAGGACAAAATTATTCAAAATAAGGCAAGCATTCAAATAGATAAGGAAAGCAAAACAGATATTTGGAATTATTCCCTAGTTTTGATTGAGTATACTCTCAGCCTATATCATATGTCCTAAATCAGGCTCGTATCAGTACAACTAAGTTGTTGCACTACCACGACATCGCTATAATTATGACTCTAGACCTGCATGAGCCACCACTAAAAACGTGTCATGACACGCACCCAGATTAATAGCACAAGTGGTAAACAACGACCAGCCTACGCCATAACATCGGTGGTAGAATGCTGTCTGGGTCAACATAACTATCTACACATCTCACACAATATATATACATAAGGTACCTGTCATGCTATCTTAACTCCAAATGGTGGATAATATGATAATTTGGTAAACAATACTCAATCACAAAAAACAACTAGAGGAAGAATGGAATGATATGGAATAGAAGAAGAAATAAAAGATCTTAATACAAGTCCAATCTTAACATAAGTTTCAAAATAATAATACATGCTATGAAGTCTACTACAATCTAAAATAACTCATAAAGAAATCGTAAGTCTCTCCAACTGGTGGTACTATCTCAAGAGGCTCTAAGGGTATTGGCTCAACTGCCTTGCCATCCTGTGGCCCATAATATGTAGGACACCAGTCCTCTAATAAATTATCTGAAAAAAATATCCAGTCAGGATTGGAGCGAAGTACAACCCAATAGCAGTTCCAACAATTTATAAAAGCTATGAAACAATAATAGCAATAAAAATAAATAATGGAAGTAAATGAACTAGCATATATCATGAGAAGAAGCATCTTGGTAACTAATGGCAATAAATTGAGAACAATATGGTAAGGAACATCAATGTAATAAACTGGAATAAAAGAAATAAAATAATAACTTGTGCTTTAAAATATTAGCAAAATTTGTGATCGGCTTGGGCTTAACACGGGCTATATAAATAAATGAGAGCTAGCATGACCATGCATGAGTTGCATAATCTGCTAGCTATCATGGGCTACACTATATCATGGGCTATAAGGTATGATCATATATCCACTAATATCTCTCCATCCCCTCGACTATTACACGGATCCGAATCACGACCTGTTATAATACGTATATCACGATGCACGATCTATAATATCATGCACTATGATCATAGTCTATATAATCACGAAAATATCATGGTAATTACTGAGTAATCATGAATCACGATACGACAATGACTGAGCAATCACGACAATAATATCTCATGACAATAATCCACGTATACCAATTCGTGTGACTATTGTGTCGAAAATCAAATATCTCAATACTAGATACATAAAACATAGAGGCTATCAAATAAGAAAACTATCAAAGAATGTACTCGCCTGTGGTCTAGAGCAATGAATGTCAAACAGTGTCTGAACTGGTATCTCACAACCTATATATGGAATATTACATCAATGCAAGGTTTTGGAATGATAATGAGTATACTAGTTCAATTCTATGTCATAAAGCCATTTCTAGGTTAAAACAGTGAAAGTAGGTCAACTCTAGGTCAAACTAGCCAAACTAGCTACTTCTAAGTTGTATGAGTCCATCTCTAGGTTATTGGGTCCATACACTCTTCATCTAGGCTATACTAACTATATAAGGATACTAGAGTAACATAGCTATATAGTATAATAAGATACTCAAAATGCTATATATAATATATTCTATACATTATATAATATTACAAGTGTAATATATACTAGTATCTCCTAACTAAACTAACATTAGATGGATACCTTGGAGTTGAGCCATATAGGAATCACATTACCTACTACCCTCTCTAAATATCTAATACATCACATTGTTATCTACTAATCCCACTTGATACACACCTAGCTTAACCTCTATCATATCTTAACAAAATATAACACTCCCATACTAGTCACTAGGTAATATGGTATCAAACACAACTAAATACAAGCTCACTTCCTAGGACTGATACACACCCTGACATTACATATAGCTACTCACATGAACTCTCCTTACCACCTATACTAACCAACTCACTGCCCTTCAGTACTACATCACTATATTAGCAACTGATGCAAGCAAACTTGACACCAAGTATGAGACAAAACCTCACTATAGTGGAACCTGCAAACTCAATCACATGCTTCCTGTAGTGCAGGAAGCCTACTATCTAACCTTGCTGGAACCCCTTCTACCTGAACCCTTGACTTACCTACTGTCCACAGTCACAGTAGCAATACTGTTGCTGTTGCTGCTGTTAGGCACATAAAATCCTTCCCCTCACTCACACTTACAGGTCTAACCTGCACTTATTACTGCTATTGATACTTCATACATAATGTTGCGTTAAACATAGTAGCAAATACTGCAGTTACTGCCTCAAAGCAGTCTGCCCGACCCCTTTATCTCTAGGTACCCTACACCAATAACCACACCAACAATACTGCTGTTCCCCTATCCATTATACATCCAATTTAATCTAAAATACTATGTATCACTACCTAAATGCCCTTCACAATTCAAATGACTGAAAAGAAACCCCACACATAAAACAGAATAGACATATACTCTACGTACATATATCTATGTACATAAAACAAAATCAACACATCCATGCACACACACACACACACACACACACACACACACACACACACACACACACAGAGACACACACACACACACAGACACACACACATAACACTCTAAAATTAAATATATATCTCTAATGAGTATTAACAATAGGTATTCAAATGCAAAACCGAGAACACGGCAAAGAATAACCAAAATATTATTTTGACAAGCACTAGGCATGCATCTCATGATACGACATGATACGCTCATGATACGGACCCCAAATGTATCCAAACTCGACCCAAATTGTACCACAAGTTCTAATTAGCAACTAGAACCTATTCTAAGTGCTAACACATTAATTCATGTCATGACAATATTATACATGTGTGTAGCATCCATGTTGAAGGAAAAAATCTCCAAATCATTCCGTATCATCGAATTGCAATGACATGGCCTATACGTATCTAATTGTGGATATGTATCTAGTCTTACAATCCCGATCTAAATCCACTATGACTAAATTAGTGTTGTGACACACACTTGATGTGCCCACCTCGTAAATCCTCTAAAATCAATAAAAAAAACTTATATAGAGACCATAATACAGATCCAAATAAACTAGAATTTGTTCCAAATGGTAGCTCTATGCCATTGGGTGATTCCTAGTGGTCCAATGCATGATTTGGAAACTACAATTAGGAGGAATTCAGAAATTACCAATTGGAAGATAGATTTCGAATGAAAACTCAAGTGGACATGATCCGGACATGATCACTTCACCAATGCTCCTCCTCCTTGTGTTCCTTGCTTCTCCAAGCTCCTTGAGGAATTAAATAAGGGAGAATGTGAAAGAATTGAGAAAGAAATTGATGGAGGAAGTGTTGGACATTGGGGATCAAGATTTGAGAGAAAAAATGAATGCAAATGAGAGAGAGAGAGAGAGAGAGAGAGAGAGAGAGAGAGAGAGAGAGAGGGAGAAGTGCCTATGTAGTGGCTGGCCCCTTCTACTCCTTCTCCAAGTAATGTCTAATGTCTAAGATGCCCTTACTTGCTAGTTATGGATAGGATTAGGGAAGAGCTAATTTGAAAAGTCTCTAATTACTTCTAATTAGTCTAATTCTCCTTAATTAATTAGTAAAAAATGACTCTGGGGTTTGGGTCCATATTGGGCTCACTAGTTGTTATGACAAATCTAATTGGGCTTATAATTATCAAGTCTAACTAATATGCTAATCCACTAATTAAAAATAAATGGTACAAGGCTCTAAATAAATATATGTCACTCTAATAAATATTAACTAACACAACCATTAAATAATATTTTAGCACTCTAATATTAATATCATATTCCTAAAATTCAATTACTAGGCAAAATTACCCAACTACCCATAGTTGGAAAAGTGAGGGTGACAATTGTCCTTCCAGCTTGCTTTAGGTTAATGAACCTTTGCTACAACTCACGCTGAGACACAATCCCAAAGTACTTTGCCTTGAACTGGGTCCTGAAATCCTTCCATGAAATAGGATGCCTCAATCCTACCTCTATCGTAGCTTACCAATCTCTTACCAAATCTTGGAGTTGTAGGAGAACTAGGCCAATTTGTTTCTCAGTCAAAACTTTAGCTGCTGTCAGAATGGTCTCAAGATCCTGGATCCAATCATCTGACGTGATTGCGTCCTCCGTGCCATCAAAATATCTGGGGTTCAGTCTGCAAAATCTAACATATACCCCAGAAGCTTTTCTCCTGCCTTATTCTAGGCTGTGTCAGGGGGTTTTATGCGATCGTCCTGCTCTGTGGTCGTTTGGTCCGCATATGTTAATTGCGTGGAGTCGATCCACATGAAGTAAAAAACTGTATAGAGCCAGAGACGCATGAGACACATAGAGTCTGTGATGCATTGGGCCAGAGACGCATGGAAGGCATGGAGTTTGGGATCCATTGGACTAGAGATGCATTAATCTTTTTGTTATTTTCTGCTTTCGTGGCATTTGAACAGCTGTATACTGCCAAAGTAATTATGATGCAGTTGTCAGCATGGATTCCATTCAGCGATGTAGACTCGAGGTGGTCAGAATGACTATCTATTTTGTCAGAGTCATAAATACTTTGATGTGACTATAGGGATGATGTGTCACAGGACGGTATGCATCTCGTCCTATCCAAGGGTGTCATGTATTTGTTGCTGTTATGCGCCCACCGTAGTTATGCGTACCTTACTTATTTGTTGACTGTAAACTGGAGCGCATTGGGGGATTTTCATGCTTCTACAAGACCCCTTCAAAGTTTTCAGGCTTGGCTAAGTCTGGAATACTTTAAATAAGAAGCATAAATTCAGCACGCATTAACTGTATATTTTTGTCATATTGACGAATATAGAGGTTGTGGCAAGGAGGGATTTGCCATTCTGTCAAATCTGTATTAAATAGCGAGATTTGATTCTATCTTTGAAAGAATCTTTTAGGATTTTGTGCCTTCTTCTGACATAGGGCTTGAGGTATCAGTTTCCAAGGAGATAAAAGAAGATCACATGGATCGAGGTATTAGGTTCATCTCATTAACCGCTCGGTTCATTGTCTTGATCCCTTTATGTGGTTTTGGAGCCTATAAATAGGCACTCAGGGGGAGAAAGAAAACTTTTATCCCCTTGCTTCATTTCCTCTTTTTCTGTGAAGGATGTCGAAGGCTGCGACTATCCTTTCCGAAGAGTTTATCAGGGGTGGTCTCGCTCCCTGGCCTCCTGATCCGAATATTTTGCTTAGATGTAGGCTAGTACTGCCCTTCTCACACTGGGCTATGAAGGATGGAAAGGCACTAGTGTACCATAATGTTGCAGGAATCTCATCTTGGGCATGCACAGTCCTCTACCGTATGAATGAGTACTCCTCCGTAACACGCGTGCGTAGTTATGGCATGGCCGCATGAGTGGGGGATCGTCTACTTTCGTGCGCGCAGAGCTCTATCTTTGGCTTGACCACATGGATGAGACCCCCTCTTGCTCGTGCGAGCAGACTTGGTTATGTGTTACTGCGGTCGGGCAACAGTGTATGGTAATTTTGTCTTTATGCGATATTCGCTTGAGACTAATGCATATCTTCTTTTTGCAGGTTATGTTCTTGCTCGTGATGCTCATGGTAGAGCATGAAAGGATATCATAATACCCGTTGTTCGGGATGAAAATCCACCTTATGCGGTATTTCTTTAGGATACACGGTTAGTTCGGCAAGAACTAATCTAGGAGACGAGAGTGAATATCATGCATCCTACGCTGAGCTGCCCTTGTTCATGCAGCTCATCTGCTATTTTCTTCCTTTTATGTGGTTTGCTATCAACCAGGAGGTTGCGGGATTGATGACAGGATTTGGATTAATTTCCATTCCTATTATCGGTTTTCCTACATGGTCGTAGAGCGTCTGCTCCTGTTCTTCCCTTGCTATCCAACAATATGGATTTTTTTTATACTGAGGTTTGCACTGTAGAGTAGTGAGACAGAAAAACCTTGAGCTCTACTGTTAGGCCTGACTTGTGCCAGTAGCGACGATAGCATGGATGGGCGCTTCTAATAAAAAGTTTTGTATCAGTAATACTTCATAGAAAACCTTTAAACCGGTTTCTGTCATATGTACTCATGACCTTGAATACTAAAGAAAACCCTTGAATGTAATAGATTTTCATTATATGTACTCATGATCTTGAATATTAATTAATGACATCTCTTTCCTTTTTTAGAATGTGTTGTGGGCTTTTGGGTATTGTATTGGAGATAATATGAATGCAGTATCATACCCTAAATTTTTTGAGGATATCCCACTAGGAGATTTTGGTGGACCAATTACCCTTTTGTGCCTTTTAGTACTGGAAATAGGTTTGAGATAAGCCCTGCCAGAGGTAATATGGACGTGGCAAAATATAACTCTGTGGGGATAGTGGAGAGACGTAGTTCAAAGGAAATGTGGACTTGAAATAAGTTTTTCTCTGCTGGGGAAAAGGAAGTTTGGATTCGTTTCCATAGCGGGTATCTCGTTGGAGATTTTTTGTGGACCTATTGCTTCTTGTGAACGAAGGTGCAAGTAATAAGTTCAAGATAAGCCCTGCCAGAGGTGATATGGACGTATCAGTTTTTGTGGACTTAACATAGCTGGTGTACCTTGGCAAGTACGGGTGATAAGTTTAGATGATGATCGATATCAGGGATCTTGTGGACGCGAGATCGATAACCAACCCGACATATTTGCTTAGAGGTGCAAAGGATATAGAAAATCCTACTGGAGAATTTTTGGGTGGACGTATTATTTGTTGCTCACGCTGAGTACAAATAATAAATTTTAGAATTAAATTCTTTCCGAGGTAATATAGACGTGATAGATTTTGTGGATCCATTACTTTTTTGTACATGTTAGTGCAAGTAATAGGTTCGAGACAAGCCATACCATAGGTAATATGGACGTGACAGTTTTTGTGGACTTAGCACCGCGGGCGTATCTTGTGAGTACGGGTGGTAAGTGGAAATG
Source organism: Iris macrosiphon (assembly GCA_036927795.1). Classification (NCBI taxonomy): domain Eukaryota; kingdom Viridiplantae; phylum Streptophyta; class Magnoliopsida; order Asparagales; family Iridaceae; genus Iris; species Iris macrosiphon. The sequence goes on along the minus strand of JAYESA010000008.1, from coordinate 70,734,959 downwards.
ACAACCAATATCAGCGATAATATGGTCCTGATGATCGATAGGCAAGATTCAAAATATTTGTTCAGAGGTAATATGGACATGGTAAACTCCACCGGAGTAGTGTATTAAAGCAACAGTCTAGAGATCTTGTGGACATCAACCAATGTCTAGGAAGATACGATATAGTTTGGTGATATAGGAGTACTAGTCTAATTTAGACATAGTACTTTTTGAGGAACTTGCTATTTATTGGCATCATGCGCACGTCACCGTTGAGTTTTGCCAATCGGCAAGCACTATTGAAAAATATAGTTTCCACGATGAACGGGCGTTCCTATTTAGGCTAAAATTTGCCTGCTGTCTTGTGGGTCATAACCATGGGTCTTCTTACTGTTAAGACAAGGTTATCCACTTGGAATGTCCTTTGTTTTACCCACTTGTTGAAGGCTCCAGAGAGACATGCTTGATACAAATCTATGTGTTGTTGAGCTAAGAGCCATGTTTCATCGAATACTTCTAATTTCTATAGTCGTCGGCGGTGATTGTCGTCGATGGTTCGCTGGTGGGAGAGGGCCACTCTAAGTGAAGGGATCTAGATCATGAGAGGAAAGACCGCTTCGCTCCAAAAGACCAGAGAGAAGGGTGTACCGCCAGTAGCTACCCGAACCGTTGTACGGTAGGTCCATAGATATTCTTCGAGTTTCTCATTCCTGTGACGCCATAAACTTTTTAAGGAGATTAATGATGGTTTTTTTGAATGCCTCGGCCAATCCATTCGCTGCTGGGTTGTAGGCGGTTGATGCCACATTTTCGATGCAATTTTAATCGCAGAACGTATAAAAAGCATGACTTGCAAACTGCGGACCATTATCGTAGATGATCCTTCGTGGTAAGCCATAGCGATAGATAACGTGATGCTTGATGAAGCTAATCACATTTGATGTTTTAACTTCGACAAAGGAAACTGCTTCTGCCCACTTGGAGAAGTAACCTGTGATGACCAGAATAAACCGATGCCCCTTAGACAAAGGTGGGCTTATCCGTCCGATGATGTCCATTCCCCTTGCTTCGAATGGCCAGGATGCTACCATTGGGTATAGGTCCTCAGAGGGCTATTAGATAAAATCTGCGTAGATTTGGCACGCTGGGCACTTTCTGGCATAGTCAATAACATCTGCCACCATCGTTGGCCAATAGTAGCCCATTATTTGAAGACGATCTTATAACTTTGGACCAGGCTATTGTGCTCCTCAAACACCATCATGAGCTTCGCAGAGGGCTTGTCTTGCTTCTGTGTCCGATAAGCATCGTAATAGAAGACCGTTGTAGGATCGACGATACAATATTTTGGTGGCTGTATCAAAATAGAACCTGAGGGAACGTCTTCTGATCAAAGTAGCTTTCTTTGGATTCATGGGGAGAATTTTATATACTATATAGTCGATGAATAGAATCCTCTAATCTTGAGTGGTGGTGTCAACCCCCGTGGAGTAGCTGAGGCAAAAGTTTATGTTGCTTTTGCGATAGACCAGCTCTTGGACGACCACATCGATTAGCAGGTGAGCGCTGTTTGGTATTGCTAAGTGAGCAACGAGGCTAGCCAAAGCATCTTCCTCAATATTTTACAACCGAGGGACATGCTCAATAAAGAATATCTTTAAGGTTGTGATAATGTTAATTACAGCCTGGTAGTAGGGGATTAAGTCCTCGTTTCGGGCTTTATACTCACCCCGGACCTGTTTGACTATTAGCTTAGAATCACCGTAGGACTCCAAGTATTCTATTTTGACTTGCTTGGCGAGCTGGAGACAAATGATTAAGGTATTGTACTCTGCCACATTATTGGAACATGGTTCTGTGAGAGAGTAGGCACGATTGATGACGAGACCGTTTAGAGAGATCAACACTATCCCGACCCCAACGATGATATTGCCTTTGGGTCCTCCCCTTGAAGCACTGTCAAAGAACATTTATCAAACTGCTTTGTATGAGGTGACATCTGCGTTTGCCACTTCGCCTGGAATCTCGTCAGAGAGCTTTGAGATTTCTGGCCCCGGGTGGGCTGCCAGAAAGTCGGCCAAAGCCTGACCCTTGACAGCCTTCTATAGGACGAATACCTTATCATATGAAGATAATAATATTGCCTAGGTAGCCAAGGGAACTGAGTGCCCCAGGTTTTATCATGAGGACCCTGAGGGGGTTGACCCACGAGATTACATGAATGGTGTAAAACCCCCTTCCTAAAAAATTGTATATATTTTTTTAGTAATTATTAATTAAATTGTAGTAATTATGTCTAAATAGGAGAAATAGATTTTTAATAATTTTTATGTTAGGTGTTCGGGTACTTAGAGGACTTGTGGGACCATCAGGAATTCTTCGAAATTTATTTCATGTAGGAGACCCCTTGAGCAGTTGCTCGCCTAACGATGTGCAATACCCTAATCTATAAATTTTCTTATGAGTATATATATATATGTATATATATATTTTATTTAAAGAAAGAAAGGAAAGGAAAAGAGAAGTTAATAGTAATAATATAATAATAATAATAAGTAACTAAGTATTATAAGTATAATACTAATAATAATATAATAATAACCATAACAAATTAATTAACTACTTAGTTACTACTACCAGCAAAGAACAACTCCCACTCTTTAGCTTTGCGTTGCCTTGCTGTCAACGCCTAGTCCTTAGCAACAAATGCTAAGAATGACCCGCACCATGCAGCAGCCAACAACCCATCCGCCCCTTTTGCAATACTCCTAAGCCGACCCTTTACCCGCCTCCAACTTCCCCTCTCTCTTAATATATAATATAATATATATATATAATATCTCTCCAAAATCCTAACCTAAAACTCCAGACTTCCTCTTCCCATCTAGAGCCGTCACCGCAGCCAGAGAAGCCTCCCCAAGCCATCCAACTACCCCGTCGACGCCGACATTGCAAACTGCAGTCTCCCACTCGAGGCACCTTCGCTCCGGCATGATTTCCCGTCGACTCGCTCGACCAGACGCCGTTCTGTTTTCATAGGTATGATCTTCCCTTAAACCTCTCCAATATTCGTTTTATAGCCAACCTCGGATAACGTGTGCCCCTAGGTGAAAAATAGCGCCCAAGTCAGCGCGAACAGACAGAATTCTGCAATCGCAGAAACTTGCGATGACCACCCATATTGCCGAGTTCATATCTCCCACCACAGAGATCCGAATTCGGTGATTCTTTTTGATACCTGTAGATTACATGACCTAGTTTATTTTCTGTATAATAACTTTGTGCTATTAGTTGCTGTGGACAAAATTGTATTCGTCACAAAACTGCGCGCACCCACTATTTCCGGTTTTCTAAAAATTGGAGATCGGAGCATGCCCCGCCAAACGGGACCGCCCTGCCGTGTGCCAAGTGTACCGAATGGTGCACGCAGCATAATCGGACACGTGAAAATTCGTGGGGACTGATTTGGACGCGTGTGCGCGCCGGAATCAGGCCGTATCCGCGAACACGTTCCGTGTCACCACTTTTGTGGAACCCGCGCGTATTTTGTGCACGCTTGTCAGATTGCGACGAAACTTGCGTCACTGGACTCGTGGTAACACGCTGGTCCTGTGACCCAATTTTCACGCATTTCTGAGACGGTTGACCAGATCGCCAATTGACGGGCCCCACAGTTGACTTTTGGACCAAATTATGTTCGGCTCATCGGAATCCAAATTTGGACATATCGTTGGGATCGTATTGACATTTAGAGTTGTTTGACCCATAGTTTGTCCCATTTAGAGACTGTTACCCTCGGTACGCTTTTCGGTGCGAAGTGGCCCACATGTGGACCCGCTTTGGCCCGAAAATGACCTTTTTACCCCTGTGTCCAAATTGGACTTAAGGACAGGCGTTTTTAGCTATTTGACATCTCCTGAGACTGTTGGTGATGTTTATTACAGCTTTCGGAGTAGTACCTACCGGATCCACCGATACCAGGACGACAGTTGATATTCAAACATCAGGCAAGTGTACCTTGCCATCTCTGCAGTATTGTTACCTATTTTTTCTTACTTCATATATTTACTGTGCATGCTTAACCTAGGACCGTTTGACATACTTAGCGTCCGATTATCAGTCGGGTGCCCACATCGTACGCGGTGTTGGGTAATGTCATTTAGATATGGACATACGTGACACCTTATATTCTCGTACTTGTCTTACCAAGTACACTTTGACCCAGGACACAGGACACTGATCATGAGACCCGAGATATTCGTGGTGATTCTGTATAGGATACAGGACTTGACCTAGATTTTATATTCTATATACATTATGACTTGTGCATTAGATATGACTCCGCTGATATGGACGTGAGACGTTATGTTCATGATTTGCGTGGTTACATGGGGTGGGGAGAGACACACAGGCTACAGGCTGATTATATATACATTAATCATAGTAAACACATAGTAAAATACATAGTTATTGCTGCTACCGGCTCCCAGACACAGAGCTTGTAGTGGTCTCAGCCTGAGTTTTCGTGCTGCTCTCATCTTGCATATCACTTAGCTGGTTATTTTAGTATTTCCCTTATTGTTCCATCTATTGCTGGAGAGACTCACAGGCTACAGGTTGTTTATGTTATGCCGGCTACTCAGTCTCCTGCTGAGCTAGACCACCTCATGATATCACTGCTACCGGCTCCCCTACACAGAGCTTGTAGTTGTTCAACCTGAGTACTATTGATATTATCTCTTGCATTTTACACAGATGTTTACATACTTACCCTGCTTATTTCATTATTGTTGCACTGTATTTATTTTGGCATGAGCTTTCTTGTACCTTGCTATGTCCCTGAGGACCTGGATCCGGATTTTGTCTCCAGATTTTGCAGACGAGGTTTATCCCGAGGTTTACGGGACCGGAGCAGGAGCTGATCCAGGAGCTGTACCGCCATCTGAGGACGAGGTCTTAGCTGAAGACTTCTCTTGAGCATCCATGTTCATGCTCAGCTTTTATTATTTATTTCAGTCTTTTCTATTCTGGTCTGTCGAACCATTGTACTGGATGTTTATCGGGTTGTTCCCCGAAGTACTTTGTGAGACTTGCTGATGATTTACATTCCTTATTTATTCTGTGGATCATATTTTATATCTTGTGTGGATGAGATTAGTTGTGCCATGATTGTCGTAGACTTGTTTTACAGCTTAAGTATGTCCTGATGGATCCATTATATTGAGTTGGTCCATCGGTGCGTACTGCTGGCCATTGCCACGTGTCTAGTCCCACGGTATTTTGGGACTTAGGTGTGACATGGTTTTTGTGGTGGCCCATGCAGGTCTACGACTAAATTGTTCAGTTTCAACTTAGGGACTGAACCAGCCTGCCCTAAGGATATGATAAGTTCTAGGTTCTCATCCATTATTTAAACCATTATTGAACTCTATATCGAACTCGAAACTGTAATTGATTTGCATCCTGTATTGATTCCTCTGAGCGTTCTTATAGTTGATCTTTTGAATTCAGAGCAATGGATCCCAGGAATGGAGACGAGACTCCTTTGGAGACACCACACGATGCTGTGGTTACTTATGGAGACGGAGTGACTCCTGGGAGTGGAGGACAAGCATCACAGAACGATCAAACCGGACAGCCTAATCCAAGGTTCCGGAGAGATGACATCCCACCTCTACCACAGTTCACTCCCCAGATGCCAGTTTTCCCGCCAGGACAAGCTATGGACGGGCAACTGATGTTCCAGATGATGTATGCTATGATGCAAGCACAGCAACAGATTCAGCAAGAGGCCCATCGGCAGGAGGCCGATTATCTGAGAACCAGCCTGGTATCCGCATTGGTGCAGGCAAATCCACCAGCGAGGAGAACGACGACGGGATCTATCACCGACTTCCGTCAGCTCAAGCCTCGTACATTTTCTGGTAAAGAGGGACCAACAGAAGTTCATGAATGGCTCACAAACATTCAGCATCAGTTGGAAGCCGCTGAACTTCCTAGAGGGAAGTGGATGACTGCAGTCAGAATGCAGTTAACCGAGAACGCACATCACTGGTGGTTAGCAGAGGAGATGAGGCTCGGGCAGGACCGAGTCACCTGGGAAGAGTTCTCTAGACTCTTCAGAGAGATGTATATTCCCGCAGTAGCGAGAGCAGAGCTCAGAGATAAGTTCCACCGTCTTATCCAAGGCAACATGACAGTGGAAGAGTACAATGCGGAATTTATTCGCCTGAGCCGCTTTGCCCCGACATTGATTTCGACGGAGAAAAAAAAAGCAGAGAAGTTCTTCGACGGACTAAACGTGGAGCTACTGAAACTAATTGGATCCGTTGCACCTACATCCTACTCAGACGTCCTTGCAGCAGCCCGACGCGTGGAACGCGTCACCATGAGAGAGACCAGTCTGAAACGGTCTTCCACATCAGCCAAAGTATCGCAAGAAGAAGCCGCAAAGAGGCCTCACCTACACCAGCCACCCAGAGCCTCTCCGCAGATACTACCTACATGTCAGTACTGTGGCAAGGCAGGCCATATTGAGAAAGACTGCAGACGCAAGTTAGGATTATGCTTGATTTGCGGAACCAACCAACACTTAGCCAAGGATTGTCCTCATCATCGCTAGAGATCATTGACATTAAACCGACAAGCTCTCCCAGCGCCAGGAGGGTATCAACCAAGGCCACCCTTGGCTCTACAGGCAGCACTCTTCCAGCGAGCCCAACAGCCACAGCAGAGGAATCCACCGCAAGGACGCGGACAAGCTTTTGCTATGACTTTGGAGGACGCGCAGATTCATGGAGTAGCTAATGCGCGTAAGTTTTTATAGTTTTCTGCTTTTAGATTTGCTTAGTTTTTGCATGTTGATTCGTGACCTAGCCTTAACCTAGTAATTAATTTGAACTTGCTAATAATTTATAACCTAGAATGTTTTTATAATTAATAACTGTAGAGATTATAGAGTCTTTTGTTATTGTACTTATTTTGTGTTGTTTTGTGAACTTGAATTAAATTTGTACCTCCTTTCATCATCATCTAGCGTACTTATAATTGCTGTACTTGACTTATGCTGCTATTCTATAGCCTAGTTTTGCAAGCTTATTCTTTATCGAGCTTGTTCATGACATATGTGTTAGTGGACATGTACACTAATACAATTGTCTATTCAGAATCAGTGTATTACGGTCTGATCAACCTTAGTGCATTTTGGTTCGCTCTTCGCACGACTACTTCACGTGGATTGAGATATATAGTTGACTAGTATGCTTGCCCTCTAGATATGTCTGAGCATATCGTATCAGCTACACAACTGTACTAATACGAGCATGCGAATAAAGGATTACCAGAATAGGATTTCAATCCACAACAACTTGACCATTCCCATTTGAATTCTTTAAACGCCTTGATCCTGATACTTCTAATCTATTACCTCACCCTTGAACTCTTTATTATTGATCTCCGTCTTCCCTTATTTCGGAAAGACGAAACCTCGTGCTTGGTATAAGTTGATACATAGACAGTACTAGATATACCCCACAGACCGGTCACATTATTGCTACCCTTTTATATATGATTAAGGGAATATCATAGGTGATAGGTTTGGTGTTAAAGACTTGAGGATTCAATAACATGATTAAATGAGTCGGGGCATAGATTTATTAGATGAATAGTCTTAGATAATAGATGGGTAAATTCTAAGTTGGGTAGAGACCGTAATGCTCACTTGAGAGAAATTCTTAGACTGTAATCAAGTGAGACTTGACAAAGAGAGCCCTACCCTAATTTAATTTCGAGGACGAAATTTTTACAAGTTGGGTAGAATGTAAAACACCCTTCCTAGAAAATCGTATATATTTTTTTATTAATTATTAATTAAATTGTAGTAATTAGATCTAAATAGGAGAAATAGATTTTTAATAATTTTTATGTTAGGTGTTCGGGTACTTAGAGGACTTGTGGGACCATCAGGAATTCTTCAAAATTTATTCCATGTAGGAGACCCCTTGAGCAGTTGCTAGCCTAACGATGTGCAATACCCTAATCTATAAATTTTCTTATGAGAGTATATATATATGTATATATATATTTTATTTAAAGAAAGAAAGGAAAGGAAAAGAGAAGTTAATAGTAATAATATAATAATAATAATAATAAGTAACTAAGTATTATAAGTATAATACTAATAATAATATAATAATAATCATAACAAATTAATTAACTACTTAGTTACTACTACCAGCAAAGAACAACTCCCACTCTTTAGCTTTGCGTTGCCTTGCTGTCAACGCCTAGTCCTTAGCAATAATTGCTAAGAATGACCCGCACCATGCAGCAGCCAACAACCCATCCGCCCCCTTTGCAATACTCCTAAGCCGACCCTTTACCCGCCTCCAACTTCCCCTCTCTCTTAATATATAATATAATATATATATATAATAGCTCTCCAAAACCCTAACCTAAAACTCCAGACTTCCTCTTCCCATCTAGAGCCGTCACCGCAGCCAGAGAAGCCTCCCCAAGCCATCCAACCACCCCGTCGACGCCGACATCGCAAACTGCAGTCTCCCACTCGAGGCACCTTCGCTCCGGCGTGATTTTCCGTCGACTCGCTCGATCAAACGCCGTTCTGTTTTCATAGGTATGATCTTCCCTTAAACCTCTCCAATATTCGTTTTATAGCCAATCTCGGATAACGTGTGCCCCTAGGTGAAAAATAGCGCCCAAGTCAGCACGAGCAGACAGAATTCTGCAATCGCAGAAACTTGCGATGACCACCCATATTGCCGAGTTCGTATCTCCCACCACAGAGATCCGAATTCGGTGATTCTTTTTGATACCTGTAGATTACATGAGCTAGTTTATTTTCTGTATAATAACTTTGTGTTATTAGTTGCTGTGGACAAAATTGTATTCGTCACAAAATTGTGCGCACCCACTTTTTCCGGTTTTCTAAAAATTGGAGATCGGAGCGCGCCCCGCCAAACGGGACCGCCCCGCCGTGTGCCAAGTTTACCGAATGGTGCACGCAGCATAATCGGACACGTAAAAATTCGTGGGGACTGATTTGGACGCGTGTGCGTGCCGGAATCAGGCCGTATCCGCGAACACGTTCCGTGTCACCACTTTTGTGGAACTCGCGCATATTTTGTGCACGCTTGTCAGATTGCGACGAAACTTGCGTCACTGGACTCGTGGTAACACGCTGGTCCTGTGACCCAATTTTCACACATTTCTGAGACGGTTGACCAGATCGCCAATTGGCGGGCCCCACAGTTGACTTTTGGACCAAATTATGTTCGGCTCATCGGAATCCAAATTTGGACATACCGTTGGGATCGTATTGACATTTAGAGTTGTTTGACCCATAGTTTGTCCTATTTAGAGACTGTTACCCTCGGTACGCTTTTCGGTGCGAAGTGGCCCACATGTGGAACCGCTTTGGCCCGAAAATGACCCTTTTACCCCTGTGTCCAAATTGGACTTAAGGACAGGCATTTTTAGTTATTTGACATCTCCTGAGACTGTTGGTGATGTTTATTACAGCTTTTGGAGTAGTACCTACCGGATCCACCGATACTAGGACGACAGTTGATATTCAAACATCAGGCAAGTGTACCTTGCCATCTCTGCAGTATTGTTACCTATTTTTTTCTTACTTCATATATTTACTGTGCATGCTTAACCTAGGACCGTTTGACATACTTAGCGTCCGATTATCAGTCGGGTGCCCACATCGTACGCGGTGTTGGGTAATGTCATTTAGATATGGACATACGTGACACCTTATATTCTCGTACTTGTCTTACCAAGTACACTTTGACCCAGGACACAGGACACTGATCATGAGACCCGAGATATTTGTGGTGATTCTGTATAGGATACAGGACTTGACCTAGATTTTATATTCTATATACATTATGACTTGTGCATTAGATATGACTCCGCTGACATGGACGTGAGACATTATGTTCATGATTTGCGTGGTTACATGGGGTGGGGAGAGACACACAGGCTACAGGCTGATTATATATACATAAATCATAGTAAACACATAGTAAAATACATAGTTATTGCTGCTACCGGCTCCCAGACACAGAGCTTGTAGTGGTCTCAGCCTGAGTTTTCGTGCTGCTCTCATCTTGCATATCACTTAGCTGGTTATTTTAGTATTTCCCTTATTGTTCTATCTATTGCTGGAGAGACTCACAGGCTACAGGTTGTTTATGTTATGCCGGCTACTCAGTCTCCCGCTGAGCTAGACCACCTCATAATATCACTGCTACCGGCTCCCCTACACAGAGCTTGTAGTTGTTCAACCTGAGTACTATTGATATTCTCTCTTGCATTTTACACAGATGTTTACATACTTACCCTGCTTATTTCATTATTGCTGCACTGTATTTATTTTGGCATGAGCTTTCTTGTACCTTGCTATGTCCCCTGAGGACCTGGATCCGGATTTTGTCCCCAGATTTTGCAGACGAGGTTTATCCCGAGGTTTATGGGACCGGAGCAGGAGCTGATCCAGGAGCTGTACCGCCATCTGAGGACGAGGTCTTAGCTGAAGACTTCTCTTGAGCATCCATGTTCATGCTCAGCTTTTATTATTTATTTCAGTCTTTTCTATTCTGGTCTGTCGAACCATTGTACTGGATGTTTATCGGGTTGTTCCCCGAAGTACTTTGTGAGACTTGCTGATGATTTACATTCCTTATTTATTCTGTGGATCATATTTTATATCTTGTGTGGATGAGATTAGTTGTGCCATGATTATCGTAGACTTATTTTACAGCTTAAGTATGCCCTGATGGATCCATTATATTGAGTTGGTCCATCGGTGCGTACTGCTGGCCATTGCCACGTGTCTAGTCCTACGGTATTTTGGGACTAGGGCGTGACAAATGGTCTGTCCAGTCACGTAGTATCGGCTATTCTGGATGGCGAACACCAGCGCAAGGTACTCTTTTTTGACTGGGGTATATCTATGCTCTGGTCTGACCATCATTCGGCTGAGGTAGTATATGGCTGCTCGTGACCTGAACCACTGTTCTGGATTAATAGGGAACTGAGAGAGTGATCCATTATGCGTACATAGAGAAGGAATGGCTTTTCCACGACCGAGGCCACCAATACTAGAGGGTTTGATAGGTATTCTTTGATATTGTCGAATGCTCATTGGCACTAGTCATTCCAAACAAAGGAGACACCTTTCTTTATGAGCTGTGTGAATGGCTGACAATATCCAGAGAGATTTGATATGAACCATCTGATGTATGCCAATATTTCTTGTAGACCACAAAGTTTTTGGAGGTTCTTTGGCGGATTCATCTCCAAGATGGACTTGGTCTTGTCATGGTCTATATGAATTCCCCGGGCGGTGTTGACAAAATCCAAAAATTTGCCCTAGAGACTCCCAAGAAGGATTTAGTAGGGTTCATCCTGAGGGTGTGTGTGTGCATCAGGTCAAACCCAGTCCTCAGTCTTGCAGGTGATCATCTTTGGAGTGGCTTTTGACGGTGATGTTATCGACATAATATTCTACTGTCCTATGCAGATGATTATAGAATATTGTGCTCATGTCTCATTATTATGTGGCACCTGCGTTCTTTAGACCGAAAGGCATGACCGTATAGCAGTATATGCCTATCGGGGTCCAAAATGATGTATGTTTTTTATCGTCAGAAAATATCTTGATTTGGTTGTAGCATGAGAAGACATCTATGAAGGACATGAGTTCGAACTCGCAAGTATTATTGATCATTATATCGGTGATCGAAAGAGAAAATTCGTCTTTAGGATATGCCATATTTAGATCACATAAGTCAATGCAGATTCGAATCTTCCCAATCTTCTTAATGATAGATATGATATTGGCTACCCAATCGGGCTGTTGTTCCTCTTGGATGAAGCCGTAAGCTATCAGCTTATTGACTTCAGTTTCGATAGAGTCCATCATGTCTGGTCGAAACCGTCGTTGCTATTGCTTGACTATTTTTTTATTTGGCATAATATTGAGTTTATGGACCACGATTTGGGGATCCAGTCTTAGCATATCTTCATAGATCCAAGCAAAGACGTCGATATATTCCCTGACGAGTTGAAATAGGGATTCTCGGTCTTCGTCGGACAGGCTTTTTCTGAGAAAGATAAGTTTGGTCCATGATTCATCGTCGAGGTTGACTTGTATGACTTTATCCTCAGTAGGAGGTTATCATTATTTGAATCGCATCTCCCAATGTGAATCAAGGTGTTGGGTCCAAGGTTCCATCTCAATGAGTTTGGATAGACCTTCATTGTCTTCCTAGGGGTTGACAGACACCATGTTGGAGGAAAGCGTTTGTCTGAGCATGTCCCTGATGCTGACATCGGAATCCCAGGCTGAAGATTATGACGAGTGTGAGTGTACCTCATTTTCTTTATCTGAGTCCTCAGGGGTTATATGAGGCATAAAATATCCTAATCCATGCTTGGTTTTATGTTAGTAATCCTCAGGCTTGCCTGTAGGAGTGGATAGACTCATGGGCAAACTGTGGCCTTTGCCATAGTTCAGCCCTTTAGTGGCCTTCAGATTGTATCCCATTTTTTTGATAAGGTACAGGGCTTATGAACTATACCGATAGAGCGGTATTCTGGCGATCTAAGGTTCCGGTTCTTCTTTCCTTGGGAAGACAGACAGAGGTAATTCTACCCTGCCGAAGATGATGAGATTGTATCCCCTCTTCTTAGGCGAGACTAGGAGGTAAGAATCTTGGCTGGGGAGTATCCGATGCACTGTGTAGGTTATGGTCACTTGGGTCTACAGGTGTAAACCTAGACCATGCTCCATGGCATATAGTGTATTTAGGTGGGAGATCTTAGAATTGTCAAAAGGTAGCCCTTTATCAGAAAGTAGGGCAACTTTTCATCTGGGATTACATCATCAAGGGAAGGGATATTGGCCTGAGCGAGTACATATTCCTTGAACTCGCCTTCCTCTTCAGCTACCCATAGGGCAGGTGAAGGTTCTGACCGTTCTCGGCATAGTTTTACTACGGGAGGTTGAGTACTTGCCAGATCTTCCTTTGGTGGTCGAATCGACCTACGAAGGTGAACGACCGTAAGTTTGGAAGGCAATGAAGGTGCTGGATCTTCCCTAGGTGGCCGGCTTGGCCTGTGAAGGCGAATGACCATAGGGTTGAAAAGAGTAGCTGGAGCTGGTTCTCCTGTTGGTGGTCGGCTCAACCTTGGGAGACGAATGACCAAAGGCTATAATGATGTGGAAGGAGCCGAGGGCTTAGGTGCCTTCCCTTGTAGTTTGACGATGAGGGGAGTGGCTGTGCCGGGAGTCTGAGCTTTGTGACGAATTCTCATGGGTTCCACCGGTGTAGTTATAAGCTCTACTTCATCATCGACTTCTTTGCCCTCTTTATCTTTAGGGACTTATTTGTAGAGGATAGCGTCGGAGTAGTAAACCTCGACCCCCCCCGAAAGGGTCGATGTATGCAAACTCTATTTTGACTTCCCCTTGTTTGTTGACGTATTTAAAATACTGGTGCAGAGTCGATGGCATAATAATATGTTGGTGTAGCCAAGGCCGTCCGAGCAAAACATTATATGATACATATACGTCAATGATGTAACAAGTAACTTCCATTTTCAAGTCGCCAATATGGTATTTTAGGCAGACCTTGCCCAGTGGATAGGTTCTTCCTGCATTGAAGCCACTGATGGCAGTATTGGTAGCTACCAAGCGATACATCGGGATCCCTAAAGTTTGAAGTGGGCTTCTAAAATTGATATTGATTGACAAACTGGGGTCAACGTGCATCCGATCTACTTTTATGGCACCAATGTACCCTATATAGTACAGGGGATGATCATGCTTGTTATTCTTCAGCAGCATGTCCTATTGCAAAAATATAATATTGGGTATTGTGTCCACAACATTATTACATTTCGTGTAGGCAGTCGACATTCTGTAATGCCTCGCTGTATTCGGCCCGAGTGACTTAGGAGAGACGGAGTAATTCGTAAAGTGACAACTTTGCCAGAGTGTTTGATAGTTGTGCAAAGATATCAAAGTTATAGGGCTTCTCCAGCACTTGAGCTATTTCTTTGCTCAACAACTTGTCAAAGCGAGCCTCCTTTTGCTTGGGTTTATCTATGGTAGGAGGTTAGGATGGTCCCATATTAGACACAGCGGGTGCAGTAGGTACAACCGTCGACAGATCTCTTTCGTCGGGTGCGTTACAGTCCCAGTGGTAGGTCAAGCCCGACCTAGTCGCCCCGTGGATGATCCGATGGAGGATTATGAGTGTATCAACTCTCTTCACTTCGTGGATGATCCGATCGCAGAAACTTCTCTCCTTGGTTCTAGTATGAATCCGCAGATAGACATCATCGTCCTTTGTATAGGTGTAGTACCCTGCTATTTATAGTCGTGTTATGGCTTTCGTATATCCCCGTGCTTGGTGGCTGCATGGGGCTCCTTCAGCTCAATGCGGCCGTAAAGGTAGCAGCATGGTATGGGCAGGCCACCACGTGGGTTCGGTTTAGATTTTTTGTTTGAAGAGATCTCGGGGCTATTGTGCGCATAACAGGTTAATAGGACGGTCGGTCTCCCATAACTGCACAAGAAATTATCTTCGATTGTAATATAAATTCTTATGAGACGAGAGCCGCATACTGTTGTAGTCGCATAGAAGCTTTCATTGGTCTCGGCCAGAATGACCCTCTAACTGTATGTGGATGAGGCTGCATGGGTCTTGAAGCCGCATGCGTTCTCTTGTTTGGCCTTGGTCAGGTAGATGCTTTGGCCGTATGATGTCGAAGCCGCATGGGTCTTTGAATTCGCATAAGTAGGACACGTGGCATAGCCCGTCTGTCGGGGCAATTAATGTACCGACGTGACTTGTTATGTTTTCCTGAGTCATCGTTTGCACGGATTCCAAAATATCTCAGGGTTATGGGTGGGGTGTCAGAATATCTGACAGACATCGAAGTCTGTGTCAGGGGCTTTTATATGACCGCCCTACTCTTTGGTTATTCAGGCCACATATATAAACTGCGTGGAGTCGAAGACGCATGGAGTCAAAAACTGCATGAAGCCAGAGATGCTTGGGACGCAGAGAGTCTGGGATGCATTACGCTAGAGACACATGAAACACATGGAGTCTGGGACTCATTGGACCATAGAGCATGGATCTTTTATTATTTTCTACTTTCGTGGCATTTGAACAGCTGTATACTACCAAAAGTAATTATAATGGCTGTCCGCAAGGATTCCAATCAGCGGTGCAGGATTTAAGGCAATCTGAATGACAGTCTATTTTGTTAGAGTCATAAATATTTTGATGTGACTGTAGGGACAATGCATCATAGGACGGTATGCATCTCGGCCTGTCCAAGGGCGTCATGCCCACTGCCTGTGCCGACCGCAGTTTTACGTACCTTATTTATTTGTTGACTGTAAATTGGAGCGCATGGGGGATTTTTATATTTCTACAACGGACAGTCAGAGAGGACTATTCAGACCCTCGAGGATATTCTTCGCACTTATGTTTTGGATTTTAGAGGCTCTTGGGAGGATTATCTTCACTTGTTAGAGTTTGCTTAGCCTGTATTGAGATGTCACCATTTGAGGCTTTATATGGATGGAGATGTCGCACTCCTCTATCTGGGGATGATGTTAGTGCGAGAGTCTTGTTGAGACCAGAGATGATTGTGGATGTAGCCGAGAAGGTGAAGCTCATCAGAGATAGACTTTGGGTGGCGCTGGGCCGATAGCCACCAGAGACATTTATAGTTTGAGTTATAGATTTTGTTTGCTTGCTTGTGATTACTTTGTTTTAGATTGAGTATTAAGGCTGTGTTTTCTCTAGGTTAGCGATTTGGTGTTATTGCAGCTTTCTTTGACACAAGAAACTATTCGGTTTCATGGAGGCAAAAAGCTTAGTCCACGGTACATCAGACCCTTCGGTGTTCTTGTGAGGGTTGGTGTAGTGGCCTACACACTATACTTGCTGCCTGCAATAGAGGGAGTGCATGATGTGTTTTATGTGTCACAACTGAGACGGTACATGGAAGATTCTAGTCACGTATTGGATCACTCAAAGATCGAGGTAGATCCGACTCTCAGTTACCCATAGCAGCCAGTGGAGATTCTGGATTACAAGAAGAAGGTGTTGTAGAACAAAAAGATTCCCTTGGTATGCGTCGCGAGGAGGCACCACTCTTCGGGAGAGTCTACCTTGGAGGGAGAAGCCGAGATGCGCGAGCGATACCCTTGTCTCTTTGAGCCGTGAGGTATCATTCTTTTTTGTTTGCTGTGAATGTTTGTTGTAGTACTAGTTCTTTCTTAATTTTTGAGGACAAAATTTTTATAAGAAGGGTAGACTTGTTACTACCACATTTCTAGATGAGGGTCTTTTGGTCATTTATTATAATTATTATTTAGTGATTAATATTTATTTATATTGGGCTATTTATTTAAATTATGCTATTTATTTAATTATTAGTAGGCTAGCCTATATTTATTGGGCTTGTCACTCGTGGACCAATTAGTTAGTCATGACAACATTATATTGAGCCCAATATTAGACTAGGCCCATTAGACCCTTTTTCCTTAGTTAATTAAGGAGATTAGTTTAATTTGTATTAGTTTAGAGCCTTTTCAATATAGCCCTTCCTAATTATGCCTCATAACTAACTAGTGGGGGTACTTTAGATATTTGTTATTGCTTGTAGGGGAAGGAAGAGGGGGTCGGCCATTTAAGGCTCTTCATTCTCTATCCTCTCTATTAGTTCATTCCAATTAGATTCTCAATTGTGTTCTTCTCCAAATTGACTCATCCCTCCACAAATTCAACCTAATTCACACCCATTCTCTCTCAATTTCATCATCAAGGAAGCATTGGAGCTTGGATTGTAAGGAGCACTTGAAGGAAGAGAAATTGACAATGAGATCCTGTCCTAATTGTATCCATTGAGAATTTTATTGGAAATCTATCACCCAATAGGTAAATTCAAAATCCAACCCTTAATTAAGACTCTAATTCATATATTTAACCATTAGGAATTATCCCTTGGCTTAAGGCTACCAATAGGATAAAAAATTTCGTCCATATGACTTGTATTATGAAAGTTACATGATAATTTATGTCAAATTAGGAAGAATTACGAGATTGACCCTTTAATTGTGTGTCATGAGACCAATTAGATCTAATTAGACTTAGATCGGGGTTGTGGGACTAGGTACATATACAAAATAGGCTGTATCATAGTATTTTGTGTGATACGAGACTCATTTTTTGTAATTTGTGTTTATGTCTTTCAATTTCCTTTGTAGCAAGTTCCTTCAGTTGTCTAATGATGATATTGAGGAGTATTATGAGTATTTGTAGTGTATTATGGGTTATGGCATTCTTTTGGGTAGGGAGCATAGTATATCACAATATTGCTTATTAAGTGTTTTACAATGTCTAGTCTGTGTTTGTGTGTTGTTTTGGGGAGATTCGGTGGCTATGTAAAGAGTGTGTATGTGGGTGTGTATGGATTGAAGTAGTGAGAGGAGGAGGTAAACTGCTCTATAGTAGTGGTGTGAGTATTCACCTGTGCATAGAGCAAAGAGTGAACAGATGTAGAGCTCGGGTACTTGTTATTATTACAGCAGTATATGTTTGTGTTGTGTATATATATTGGTATGTTAGTATATTAAGGGTATATGGAAATATAGACAGGTATCAAGTTCATTAGTGTGGGTTTTTGAGTGATAGTTAATATATAGTATAAGTTAGTATCACGCATTGGTATATTAGTATATTAGTGTATTAGTTAGTGTATGTTAGATTTGGTTAGAAATAGTTAAGATATTAGTTATACTCTAAGGTAATGACCTAGTATAGCCAATATAAACTATTATTAGCTAGTTAGTAGCCAATTTAGACTAATTAACTTAGTATAGACCTAGTTTAACTAGAAATGGACTAGAAGCATGTTTTATTGCATTTATCTCATTTATCAATTTATTACACCAATTTGATATGCCATTCATATTTAGGTATATGCGACATCAGCTCGGATAACGAGATATACTATTTGCTCAGGACCAAAGGCGAGTACATTCTTTGATAATTTTCTTATTTGATACTCTATGTTTCATTTATTTAGTATTGATATATTTGATTCCTGACATGATGATTTCAAGGATTGGTATACGTAGATCTTAGTCATGCGATATTATTATCATGATGACTCAGTGATCACTATGTCGTGCTTCATGATTACTCAGTAATTACCGTATTATCTTAGTGATTATATAGACCGTGATCATAGTGCATGATATTATAAGCCATGTAGTGTGATATAGGGGTTATAACGTGTATTAATTTGGATCCGTGTACTAGTCGGGGGTTGGAGAAGTATTATTGGATATGTGGTCATACCTTATAGCCCATGATTTAGTATAGCTCATGATAGTTAGTAGATCTTGTCACTAATGCGTGATCACGCTAGCTCACATTTTATATATGGCCCGTATTAGGCCCAAGCTGATCATATTATCTTACTAATATTTCAAGAAACATTTATATATATTGTTTTCTCTATTCCATTTTATTATATTATTGTTCCTCACCATATTGTTCTCAGTTCTTCCCATTATTTATCATGATGCTCTTTCTTGTGATACATGCTAGTTCAGTTACTTCCATCATTTATGTTTATTGCTATTACTGTTTTATAGTTTTTGTCAATTATTGGAACTACTATTTGGGTTGTACTTCACTCCAATTTTGACTAGATATATTTTTTAGATGGTTCACGAGAGGACTGGTGTCATATGCACTATAGGCCATAGGATGACGAGCCAATTGAGTTATCATCCGTATAGCCTGTTGAGTTAGCACTAACATTTGATGAGGCATAGTTAGTTTATTCTTGATATTGTATATGTCAGTTAGACTTGGCTATTGTATTATTATTTGAGATATTGTGTTAAGATTAGACTTGGACTTGTGATATATTTGTGACTCTTTTCTTTCCTTCTATTCCATATCGTGCCTTATCATCCTCTAGTTTGTTATTGTTATTGAGTATTGTTTACCATTACCATATTACCATATTTTCCTCGATTTGGAGTTAAGATAGCATTAAAGCTACCTTATATATTGTGTGAGATATTTAAATAGTATTATTGACCTAGACAACGTTCTACCGTCGATGCTGCGCCATAATCTAGACGTACCCACGTACTCGTACCCTTACACCAGGTGCTGGTTATGACATTTATATATATATATATATATATATATATATATATATGTTGGAGTCCAGTCTGGATTAGGAGTAGTTATTTTAGCTATAATAGGATTCTATTTTAGTGCTTCCTATTTAAAAAATCCTATTATAACCTATTCTTGGAGTCCAATTTGGAATAGGAGTAGCTAGTTTAAGTTTAATAGGAGTTTTATATTTAGGAAATAATATTATGACCTAGATTAGGATTTTCTTATCCTATATATATGGGTTGAGAGTGGAGACATAAAGTATATAGCACAAAGGTGGAGATTTGGGGTGCTCATCTATAAAAAATCTAAGTGAAAGTCCGTTCTTTGCTCTTAGTGTTGTTCGCCATCAAAGACAAAATGAAGAGGAGATCTTATCGATGAGTCGTCAACTTCGGTTAGGAAAATTGCTACCGGTTGGTGAGTGATTTTGTTGTAATTTTTTTTCTTAAGTGTGGTGGGGGTTGAACGTATTTGGCCAAAGGATTCAACATTGGTTTTGCCAATATTATAATTTTGCCTGAGTTATATAGATTTGGATTTGTCTAGGTGACATAGTTACCGCCATATATTTGTCTTTATCTGTACTTGGTGTTCATTAGACGGGATTGGTTATCTCAGGTGGGTTGGCAAAATACTTTTACGTGCCCAACAAGTGGTATCAGAGTACTGGTTTGATAGTCGGATACAAACAAGTTGTATCCAAGTGCTGGATTGATAGTCTGATGCCAAACAGTGGTATCAGACCTATGGGTTTGGTTTTGACAACTATGTCTATGAAGCAGATGAACACTCGTCTGATAAACCTCACAGAAGGGAACTGGGTGATTTTGAAGCCAAGGATAGAGGATCTACTCTAGTACAAGGACTTGCATTGTCCGTTGGAGGCCGACTGCGCCAAGCTGACTGACAAAGGTGCTTATGACTGGAAATGACTGGATCAGAAGGCTGTTGGATTCATCCGCCAATGGCTGGATGACTCGGTGTTTTACCACGTGTCTATGGAGAGTTTTGTAAAAGCATTATGGGAGAAGCAGCTTCATTGTATGAAAGAAAGACGGCTGGAAATAAGGTATTTTTTATTCGCCAACTCGTAAACTCGAAGTACACGGAGGGTGTCCCGATGGCAAAATATCTAAACGAGATTTAGGGTATCATCAATCAGCTGTCTGCGGTGATTGATGACGAGCTTCAGGCCCTTCTATTTTTTAGTTCTCTACTGAAAAATTGGGAGACATTGGTGGTGTCGGTAAGAAACTCCGCTCTGAATGGATTTGTCATGATGGAGGTAGTCAAAAGCAGTTCGTTAACCAAGGAGGCCCAGCATAAGAAAGTAGAATTATCATAGGAGTTTGCTCTGGTATCTTTCTACTGGAAGGAAAGACTCAAGTCATAGGCGAAGAGAGGGGGGAGTTCTCAGAATCTTGTGACTGTAGACCACAAGGAGGGTTGCTATCACTGTGGCAAAATGAGTCATATCATGAAGAACTGCAAGAATCTCAAAGCTGAGAAGGCCAAAATCAATGATGACCAGGAGGATCTCACGGCAATAGGAGATCTCATCATCACAACAATCAATGCAGAGGAACCTTGTGGCATGTGTCATGATGCTGATTTGGTCAAGGCTGCGGGGGCATCATATGATGCCACTCCCTATAGGAGGATCTTTACGTCATACCACTACGGTAAGTTTGGACGGGTGAAGATGGGCCATAAGGGGGTGACTGTAGATGTAGGGATTGGTGATGTGCACTTGACAACGGTGCTTGTTAAGAAGCTCGTTCTCAAGGGTATGCAATATATACTGAGTTTGAGCTACAACTTAGTTTTTATATGGGGGCTGGCGGATAATGGGTTTCATAATTTATTTGGGGACAAATATTGGATGCTGACGAAGGTTTTCCAACACCTGGCTTGAGAAGATTTATGTTATGGCATGTATAGGCTCAAGCCGCTGAGTCATACAAGCAGTCCACAGACATCGGATGGAGGCTCGACGGATATTTGGCAGGAGTTAGTGAATCTTCGAAAACTTGCTGAGGAGGGTCTTCGATATACTTTGAGGATTAAGGAGAATTCGGTTCTTCGAGACAAAGAGATGAATGGTGATGAGCCAAAGATTGAGGGTCAGTATGTCAGTACCCTGACAACTGGTCGCTCTCAAGGTAGGGGTTGTTCTACAGTTCCAGTTTTGACGATTGGTGGTTTGCCAAAACATCAAGGAGCGACATCGGTTTCAGCAGTTCAAAGTTAGGAAGAAGATCAAGGTGTATAAAAAACTCAATCAAAGGCGGGTGCATCTCCATTCATACTGTTTTGAGAGAGTTGTGTGTCATCGATGGCGTCTATAATGCATGATGTTCTTCTCGAGGATGCATGCGTACGGGAGCGCTTCAGTGTTGGACATGAAGGTAGGAAGGTTCATGTGTCTGAGTCTCGAGGAAACTACATCGTCTGCATGGTTGGGCCAACTAAGTGTGAAGAAGATCATCGGAACGATAGTACGTTCTTGTCACTACCATGTTCCAAAAATAGGGGTATTTTTGACTTTTCATATATAATTAATATTGCGTGTATTTAATTTAAATAATTGCATGAGATGTGTATTTATAATATTATATATACAGTGTTCATTAATGTTGAGCTGGTAGACTTGACCTAGAAGCCCACTAGATGAAAACCTGACCGTTGTGTATTAAATTGTATTAATTAGAATTTAATTAAATGAGGTTGTAATTATTACCGTAATTTTATTTAATTATTGTGCCTTACCGTTGCTTCGATATTTGTAGCGCTACCCTAGCTTTTACCTTCCAAAAAATTTTACAACCTTGCCCTAGACGTGCCCGCCTTCCATTCTGACCTTTTTGTAACTCATAATCATGCTCTCTTGTGCTTCATTTTAGCCGCACAATATTCGTCACGGACGTTTACTTAATTTCTAAATAAATTCTAACTTTGTATCGTTGTGCGTTCCAATCGAAATTGGGGACAACCTCGACCCATTTTTTTGTGCAACCCAAATTAGGGTAATATTCTGTTCTGAGTCATCTTCACTAATGATATTTGTGACCCGACCTAAGTTTGGCCTCATGTACTCCTAATTAATTTTAGAACACAGCTTGCATTTATTTCTAATTAAAGTGGGCCATTTTGACTGATCCCGTTTAATCCTGACTAAATCCAATACCCCACTAATTAAGCCCATACAAAACACACAACACCCCCTCACCCTACAAAATACCAAACACCAAATCGTCCACCAATTTCTTATCATTTTATGCGTTTGTGCAAATACCCAAATTTAAGGGAGGCTAATTTGCAAATATAGCATTAGGTGTCAACACCCCATTGGTTCAACCAAATAGAGAAGCCCAACATTTGACTAGTCAACCAACCCCTCCTTTTCTCTATGACGAATCTTGGCCACCCATTCAGAATGGGGCTCATCATCACCACACATTTCCCATCACCTCTCCTATAAATTGTCTCTTCCTACCCCTCTTCCCAATGCAGGCCC